>QLTV01002693.1:379162-389710 GCA_003457575.1 Thermophis baileyi
GTCTAGATAATCCGTTTCATCCAATGACCGCAGGAGCTGACATGCCACCACTTTCTCTACAACCTTTCACACAAAGGGTAGGTTGGAGACTGGACGCAAGTTCTTTAATTCTGCTGGATCCAGGGACGGTTTCTTGAGGAGGGGTCTCACAACCGCTTCCTTTAATGGTTGCGGGAAAGACCCCTCTCTCAAGGACGCGTTGACTAAAGCCTGGAGCCAGTCTTGTGTCACCTCCTTGCTGGCTGAAACCAGCCAGGAGGGGCACGGGTCCAACAAACAAGTGGAGGAACTCATCGCTCCTACAGCCTTGTCCACTTCCTCAGGAGTCACAGGCTCAAATTCATCCCACACAATAGGACTAAGACCTGTCCCCGTCATCTCAGTTGGAATTGCCCAATCAGAGTCCAGGTCAGTCCCAACTTGTGACTATTCATTTTAGAATACAGAATCCATCAGCCTCTGCTAATGGAGCCATTGGCAAAGCTGAATGAGGGTGAAGAGGGAAGCTGTCATCCAGCCTACCTGAAGGTTGCCAGGTTGGTGGGGAAGGTTGCCATGGAGGCTCCCAGAGTGCTATTCAATCTCTTTGCAGCTCCAGCTGAATCTGATTTTACTCTGCAGCGATGTTTTCATTGCTCTGCTGGGTGATTAATGGTTTTTATCTACTTTTTTTACATGATCGTTAGCTACTTTGCAAGTAGTGACACTGATGAGTGGGGCAAACATTTCCTAAATTAAATAAACAAATAAATCTTAATCTGGAAAACAAAAGGGGGAAAAAAGAAAAGAAACACCTGGAGGAAGTTCCTAAAGGTATCAGTTGCCTGAAGAATTGAGGCCTGAAAGAAAATAAATGGGAGAGTTCAACAACATTGGAAGGAAGGAAGGGAGGGAGGGAGGGAGGGAGGGAGGAAGGAAGGAAGGAAGGAAGGAAGGAAGGAAGGAAGGAAGGAAGGAAGGAAGGAAGGAAGGAAGGAAGGAAGGAAGGGCAAATCTGCCTGGCTTGGTCTGCATATTTGTACACAACTAATATAAAATCCCACTTATGCCTCCAGAGATGTCTCCTCCAAAGAAATCTCAAAGCTCTTAGCAATTTCAGAAAAATGTTCTTCACTCATCTTTCAGCTGACCACTGGACTGTGCAGCTGAGAGAGACTCCGAAGGGCTTCAAGTGGTGTCCCTACCTGGAAAACCTTGGTAGTTCCAACTAATGATGGTCTTTTGATGAACGGGGGTGGGGAGGGGTGCTAACCATCCTGATGGGTTCATCCCTGTCAAAAAACACCACTCTGCAAAACAGTCATTTTATATTGGTCATTGACCAGCAAAGGGGGAAAAAGGGGGGTTGCACGGGATATTGTCACCAGTACAGGATGGATAGCTTCAGTTGGCTGGCTGGCTGGCTAGCAAGCAAGTGGTGTACCTCCCTCCTCCCCAGCTGGAGAAGAGCAGGTGGCACAGCAGGAACTGCAGCACTGAAAACAGTGCAGCAAAGACCATTCATCAGCCAAGCCCTTTATAGCCCATATAATTCACCATGTGCTACCTGGCCTGGCACAGCAGCTGCCACAGGAAAATGACTGTGAGAACAGCAGGTTGGCTGAGCACAGCCACCGGAGCCCATATCCTTCTCCCCATTCTCAGAACCATATATTAAAACGTCTTCCACTTCTCTCTCGTTCTGACACATGCAGAAAATCTGTGCAAATCTGATTGGATGGTTCATGCTCTGTTAAAGGGAAATCCAGACTGGAACACAAGTGCATATGGAAGTAGAGATCAAGAGTTCGCTAACATTTGCAGGATCCATCAAGGAAAGAGGAGAGAGAGAAATCAGCTCAAGTCCTATGGTGATGCCAACCATGTGGTGGGAGGGAACGAGGACGCTGATTCATTTAAAGGAGTAAGCACATCACACACTGCCTGGCAAGACAGGATTAGGCCTGTGGTTATAGAAGAGTGCCATCTTAAATAGCAACCCCAGCCAATGGATTTCTTGCTCCGTGTTCCTTAACGCTGGGCTACATGCTATGAAGTTGTAAAGACAATCTGTGGGGCCTTCCCCCCATCCTGCTCCTCACCATGAACTGATCAAAGGGAGATTTATTTACATCTGTTTATTGAGGATACTTTCTTCTTCAAAAAGGAACGAATAATATCTTTGTCAAGTCAGTATTAAATAAGAATTAGAAAGATTTCTTATTTCCATCACAGTGAAAAGTAGCTGCTTTGAAATATTCTAAATATTTTATAGGCAATGCAGAACTCCATAGAATTAACTCTTAGCCTTAAAAACAAGCAGATAAACAGGATTAATTCTGCACAGATGTTATTCTGGCTTTAGATGAATAAGTACTTCTAATTCCACAGGATTCTATTCGCCACTAGTGTAAATAGAATCTTAGCAAGAGACAACATCTGGCTGACCTCTGTAACTAAGCAGGGTTAGGTTTGTTTGGGACTTGAATAAGTCATTATTACGTTAGACCAGGAAATTTTTTAAAAAATATTGTGGAAGAAAGCAATGGTAAACCACTTCCATTCTGTTGCTAGGATAACAGTAAGTATGCATCCATAAGATCGCCAAGAGTTGTGTTCAACTCAGGAGCATCTTAATGTGTTTTTTTAAAAAAATGTAGATAGGACCTTTTCCTCCTTTCCAAAAAAAAAAAAAAACGTATTCTCTGTCAGCTCCTTCCAGCACCACTCTGTGCTTGGCCATTGCAGAAGATGCTGCTGGAGCTGTCAATAAAAAGTGCACATTTCTGCAAATGGCACTATTGTCTGAGACATTAATTAACTCCAGAGTCAATTCTGCCCTCCAGAGATGCAGAGGGAGAACTGGGATGTAGGCCACTAGTGCTTGGTGGCTTCAGTTTCATTCCCCTCCCCTTCTTAAAATACTATCGGAGTGTCATCCTTGGTGTTTTATATTTTAGTGCAGGACTGTAGCTATTGGAAAGCTCTGCGTTGATTTGAGGAGCAGGATAAGAAATCCAACCACTGGGTTCCACGAGCACCACCAGGTTTTGAGATGGTTGGTGGAGCAGCAGAACTGGGACAGCAATTGCCTCGGGGTGGAGAGGAATACAAGAAAGTATTGGCAGTGCAGCCCTGCAAAGGAAGGATATGTGGGAGCAATAGGAAAGGAGCAACAGTTTCAAGCTAGAGATCAAAGAGTGTAGCTTGAGAAAGACCCAGGCTACAAACTTCCAGATAATCACTAGATCAGCGGTTCTCAACCTGTGGGTCGGTACCCCTTTGGGCGGGGGTCGCCTAAGCACGCGCTAGCCCGCCACGCCCCCTTTGTCACCTCATCGTGTGCTGGGAGGGGGCGCGGCGGGGCGGGGGTCACGGCGGCGGGGCGGGGGTCACGGCATTAGGAAGGTTGAGAACCACTGCACTAGATGGTGCTGTTCGCTATCTCTTTGCTGCCATCTTGTGTTCATCTATATTTTTGTACCCCAAATATGGTAATTCTGACCTGAACCAGAGTGAAGTGGAGAAATACGACCCACAGAGATCTGGTGTACATTTTATAATTGTACGCTAAGTCCAGCGGTGAAATCTACTTACCTTCCCTACCGGTTCGGAAGCGCGCACTTTGCGCATGCACGCGCACCACCGTCGCGCATGCTTTTTCATCTTCTGCGCATGCACAGAATGTTTTGCGCATGCGCAGAGGGTTTAAAACAAGAAAATGGTGACGTCTGGGTGGGTGGGCAGAGCCTCGCGTTGCTGCCACTACTGGTTCTCCGAACCACCGGCGGCCGCCGCTACCGGTACACTCGGACCGGGCCGAACCGGTAGCATTTCACCCCTGGCTAAGATGCAGTATTCAGCACCAAAGAAGCCCAAGATTGTTTTAAAACAAGCAGCTTTCGAGTACTCAGTGCTGAAAAAGTAGTTGGTGGCATTAGGCTATGGGAAATTTCTGAAGCAGGGAAGAAGAGACCCAGGCATCTTGGGGTTGTAGCCTGACTTGATCAGAACCTTTTGTTCCACCCAGAAGCAAAATGGGTTATAAAATAAGCATATTCTATGTTTGGGTCACTTGCTAGGTCCAAGAAGCACGATTTTCTGGACAGGTGCGCCCACAAAATGTTTACGTGTTTTACCTGCAGAAAATGAAACAGCCCAAATGGAACAATTTGCTGAAAATATGGTGCCATTGCCCAAGGGCAGTCATTGTGATAAAGCTCCAGAGTTTTAGAACTAAAGGGATAGAAAGGAACAGCTGGAAAAGCCATGATGGCAATACGTGGTTACAAGAGAGGTTTGGGGGACCCTGCGAAAGCCCCGGTGTGATCTTAACTAGGATGTTGGAACAAATAGGATTGATGTGCAGAAGCAGAGCCGGATCTGTACATTTGGAGATGGCAAGACTAGAATAGTAAAATGTGCTGCATTGAGGTGCATTGGCAAAATTGCTCGGGGACGGACAAGAATATGACAAGGTAAAGAAGCAGGTCACCGTGCAGATGGAGCTTTGGGTGGGCAGCTGCCAAGGCCCTGCAATAGTGAAGTTTCACCCCTGGCCCTGATGGCCACTTTGGCTCAGAGCTGAGAATTTGCTAAAGGCACCTTTGTGCTCCTCTCTCTCCTGCACACAGTTCTGTTATTACCAGTTGCCCACACAAGATGCCTGGTGGTGAAAGCCACTGCGTGTTTGTCAGCAAAGGAGGCCTCAGAAAAGGGCCATTCCCTGTGGAGGGAAGAGCTTGAGAACTGGATAGGGAGAGGAGAAATTGGAGGTGCCTACTGTGCATGTGGTGGAGAGCTGCAGCTGGCCTCTACTCTATGCCTGCCACCAGGGCCATATTGCCTTGGTGGTACCAGGCCAGTGACCCCGGAAGTGTGCTAACCTGTGGTGACAGAAGGGGGCACATGAAGTTTCATCCAGGGAGAAGGGAGAAGGAAGATGAAGAAACATTCATCCCAAATAACAGTAGTAACAGCAGTAGCAATAGCAATAGCTATTCCCATCCAATGCCATGCAGAAAGAACCAGCGATTAATTGAACTGAAATGACCATAAAGATCATCTAGTCCAGGGGTCAGCAACCTGCGGCTCCGGAGCCACATGTGGCTCTTTTAGGCTGCGGAGAGAAGCGGCCAGGGCTGATTCTCCAGTGCCTCATTTCTTGCTGGGTCTCACGGGTGCTTCTTCCAGCCCTTGCTGTGCTGGGTGTACCTCAGTTGCTCAGGGAGATGTGCAACCTGCTCTCCACCATAAGACACTGGCCCAACCTGGCTGCAGCCGACGCCGCTGCTGTTGCCACCTCCATGGCCTGCCAGGTGCTCTCGCAGCGCCTTGTGCAGCACAGTGAAATTTAGTGCACTTCACAATGGGAGAGATAGGGTCTCCTCTTCCTGGAGCCCATTATGACGTGGAGCCACAATGCGACCCTGCCCCACTCGTCCCTGGCAACAGCAGCGGCATTGACCATGGCGCGGGTCAGGCCAGTGTCTCGGGGCAGAGAGCAGGTCGCGCATCTCCCCAAGCGACCGAGGCGTGTCCGGCACCAACAAAGGCCGGAAGTAGCCACCCGCCGTTTCCTGCTGCAGTCTGTCGGGCAGCGAGACCCAGCTAGAGATGAGGCGCCAGAGAATCAGAATCAGAGAGACAAAGAGACAGACAGACAGACAGACAGAGACAAGAGACACACAGAGAGACAGAGAGAGACAGAGAGAGAGAGAAAGGTGAACAACACAGCCGGTTGTGACAAGAGGTGGCTGGGAGGGGAGGGGTGAGGCGGGGCCGGGTGGGGCAAATAATTTAACAACTGGTTCTCTGCCCTGATGACCGGCTGGGTAGATGTGGCTGGTGGGGGGGGTGTCATGTGAGTGGGTGGGAGTGAGTGATGTCGAGTTGGCCACGCCCACCCAGTCACACCGGTTGTTAAATTATTGGCTCCCGGTGTTTTCTTTTCTGTGGGAAACGGGTCCAAATGGCTCTTTGAGTGTTTAAGGTTGCAGACCCCTGATCTAGTCCAACTATCTACTCAGGAGGCTCCACTAGAGTCTATCTGACAAATAACTGATTACACTTTGTCATCAGAGTGCATTACTATATAGTTCTGCCTTTGTTTCTGGCTTTTTACAACTTAATCCACTAGTGGATTTAAGAGTCGTGTTCAATCAAATTCAGCCCTGGCTTTGAAAAGTATGAGGACTCTTGCTTCATCTGAAAAGATGCAACCCTTTTGTCATAAGGGATTTAGCCACAAATTGTTCTTGTGGCTCTCATTTGGAGCCCCTACACTCCTGAGTGGTAACCAAGCATCTTTACTCTTTCTTTTTTCTACCGTATATCCTGTCTGGCCTCGGGCTGCCCATCTCCTCCTCACTTATTTATTTAAGCTAAGAAACTCTTGTGATAGAATTCTCTTTGATTCAATGTGGTCATAGACAAATTGCCCCCAGTTTCATATTTCCACCCTCTACAGCAATGTTTTTCAACTTCAGCACCTTTAAGACGTATGGACTTCAACTCCCAGAATTCCCCAGCTGGCATGCTGAGGTTGGGAGACACTGATCCACAGCATGGGGAACACACAGTGTTAACTTACAAGTTTCTAAGAATGCTGAGACATGAGACGAGAATTCAGAATATTTTACAAGCTTTCCTGTCTCTCATATAAATTCCAACACCTCTGGCAGATGAGGCTACACTCTTGTAAGCCAAGCTTTCCCAAACAGATGCCTTCCAGAAGTGTTGGGCTACAAACCAACCAGTACACATTATGGATAATCAATATTCTTATCTTGCAAAGTCAACAAGAAAATTTTCCCCAAGTCATGCCCAGCGGTAAACAGATCTCTTTTTTTCCTTCCACGTTCTTCAGAAATAAGTTTTGAATCCTTATCCTAAGCATGTGTTCTGCTTTCTGGTCCTTATGCTGATTTTAAAGGGACTGACTCATTTCTTGTACCATTTTGTTCTGGGTTTTGTAAGGCTTTCAAAAATATTTTTGGTGTTGATATTCTTACAAGGCTATTTGGATGTGCTATGATTGATGGCGTATTTCATTCTGCATTTACTTATAGATTTTGTAAACCGCCTAGAGGATTTGATTAAGGCGAGCATTATAAAAATGTCATGAATGAATCATCACAAAGTAACAAAATGAAGCAACAAGCCAGTAGAATTAAAGCTGGTTAGCTGTGTGAGGCACACTAAATAAGCCCCAGGAGTTCAGATTGAAAAGAGGTTGGGGAAGGAAAGAGAGGTGAATGCTGTCTACATCTACCCCCCTTTTGTGTCTGGGAGCAATTTGTCATAGAAACTGGATTTTCCCTGCCACTGCCATATACACACTAATACTTCTAGCTCTAACATCATCCTTCTTGATGGGCAATTTCTTAGCCATTAGAAGAATAATGCAACCTGCATTCTGCCATGGCATGTGTACTTTTCTCTTGTTCATTTATGGAAAACTCGGGGCCTTTCTGTCTTCAGATTTCTGGCTGATTCAAGCCAGCTCTGCTAATCACTGTATATTCAAGTTTAAGTGAAGTAGTATGCCATGTTCCTATGGCAACCTTCCCAAGCCACATGCGAGCGGAAGGGTTGGGTCTGCACTGAGAGAGAATGAAAAGATGTGCATTACTTCCAA
Organism: Thermophis baileyi; assembly: GCA_003457575.1. NCBI lineage: Eukaryota > Metazoa > Chordata > Lepidosauria > Squamata > Dipsadidae > Thermophis > Thermophis baileyi. The sequence goes on from QLTV01002693.1 coordinate 386,781, forward strand.
CCAGGGGAAGTCTAGGTGTAAAGTGGGGAAGGGATACATCTGCTGTTCACACTGTTGAGTGATGGGGGTCCAGTTGAGGACAGAGGGGAAGACTGAGCCAGCTGGCAAGAGAAGGTGGCAGTGTCGAAACACTGGACAAGATTGGGGGCACCAGAAGAGGCCAGATGAACAGCAAGATTGCTGTCAGGGATGAGAAAGAAGGGCAAGAAACCAGGGTGCAAATCCTGATGTAGGCGGCAACTACAGGAGGTTAGTCTACACGCCTAGCAGAATATAAGCAAGTGTGGCAAAGCAAGCAGAAGCACAGGGTGAAGTGGAGAGGGCCATCTTTGTCAGAGAAAGACTCCTGGAAGGAAAAGCTAGCACTAAAGCAAAGAGAATATCACTCCAGCTTGCTCCCTCCTATGCAAGATTTCTGCTGACAATAGATTCAGATGGAAACTGAACATGGAGAGATTCAACCTGGAAATTAAGGAGAAATTTTCTGACAGTCAGAGCAATCAATCAATGGAACCGCTTGCCTTCAGAAGTTGTGGGAGCTTCATCACTGGAAGCTTTCAAGAAGAGACTGGACTGCCGTCTGTCAGAAATGGTGTAGGGTCTCCTGCTTGGGTGGGGGGTTGGACTAGATGACCTACAAGGTCCCTTCCAACTCTGTTAACCTGTATCTGTATCTGATTCCCTTCCTTCCCATTTAAAAATGGCAGGCCACACCTGCAGCCTCAAATGGTGCTACCACGTCTGCTTCTTCATTCTGCTCTGTCTGTAGGATGGGCATGAACCTAAGGCACACTGTTTTCCAACCTTGGCAACTTTTAAGATGGATGGACTTCAACTCCCAGAATTCCCCAACTAGCATGCTAGCTGGGGAATTCTGGGAGTTGAAATCCACCCAAGGTTGAGGAACACTGGCAAAAAGAGAGCGGCTTTTGCCTCCCTGAAGGTGCTCCTCTCAAGGAGCTTCTCTCTGCTCTTGATAAACCTGTTTTGAGGTCTCTGTCAGGCTCCAGCACTGGCACAAGGAGAAGGTAGGATTCTCAGGTTTAAGGGAGTTTTTGGAGAGGAGTCTGAGCAAATAAACAAAGGAGCTTCTTTGAGGTCACAATCCTTGGAGGATGTTCTCATTGTGCGGAAAACTAATTGACAGAGGAAGTGTATCACTGGTTATGAGGCCTGTGCAAATCAATCTGATACCCAACATCCATTTGATTTTGTTTGCTGAATCGATCTGATTTGAAAAATCAATGTGCTTCAATCTGAACATCCGAATCATGTTAAATCAAATCATTCAATTGGATCTATTTGATTTGAATTGATTCAGAGACAACAACAACAAAAAAACCTGCTTGTTCACCCACGCAACTAGTGTCCAAATCAGCCTGAATGCACCCTCAGGCTATTTCCTGAGATGAGTCAGTCGGACAGTCTCCTCCATCTTTAAGCATCTAGATTTGCTCAGCTGGCATAAAATTGACTGGCTCTGAGGCGCAGCGTGGCCTCCTCTGCCCACTCTATCCACAGCTGAAGGAAGTTGGGGGGTGTGACAAGATGTCCAGGAAGATCTAAATAGAACTGTATTTGAAGCCTCATCCTTCTTCTTGGCCCAGATAGATAGATCTTTTGCAATGCACTTCTAATTAAATTAAACCACATAGTAAACTATAGCCAAATCCTAAGAAATATTCAGTAAGGTTTTCTTCTGCAGAAATACAGTCCTGTAGTAGAGGTGATCAGTTGTAGGAATATACAGAGCATGTGAATTTCCCATAAGACATTCAGGAAAAAAAAGGATACCATCATCCGCACCGCTAAAGGGGTCACCTGGAGGAGGCAAGATCCACTCCCCAAGTTTCAAAATTAGAAAAGGATTTTGAACCCCAAGCCCTCAGCTCTGTAATGAGAAGGAGGGGTTAGGCATTAGGGCCCCTCCATCAAAATAATGCCACTCTGTTCCATAGCTCTGAGTTTTAAGGGCAAAATTTCCAAGGCTAAATTTTGGCTAAAGGCTAAAATTATGCAGATGATGATGGAAGAATTTTGAGATATACCTTTGCTCTTAAGCAGAGATTAATTTGAATTTGGAATGAGACATGAGCAGGTGCTCATTTACTTATTTATTTGCAAAATTTATAAATTGCTTCAACCCTGAAGGATTCTAAATAGGATAGAAATACAAAGCTGCGTAGTCAATGCAAACAGTAAAGTACAATTACACTTGAGGAATGACATTACATTGTACTGAAAATTACATATCTTATGCTGGCACCTCCACCTCAATCAGGTTCCAAAAGAGCCACGTTTTTACAAGGCCTTTAGAGTGGGGAGGGGGCATCTTTGCCTTGAGGAACAAGCTATTCCAAGGAGAGGAGCTTGGCCAGATAATGGCCTATTTCAGGCCCTATCGTATCTTTCAGTGGGTAGGACCTTTAAATGCATTTCCCATCCATTTGACTGGGTAGGCAGAGTCTATATGGGGCGGGCCATCTTGCAGATGCCTAGACTTTGAGCCATATATAGGATTTTATAACCAGAATCCTCTGATCATTAGGCCACTGGGGGCTCCTTCCTCTCTTGTCCTGTCCTCCCCTAGGCAGCATCTCTTTCTCTTCTCCCCCAAGGGCATTTACACATACACATTATAACATCTGTATAGGAGCCAGAACACCAACTACATCTTCTCAAAATCCAAATGCGACACATCTTCCCCCCAGAAGTGTATGCAGCACTATCCACAAGGGGGTCAAGAAAGTCAAGATGGGCCATATCCATGCAATCAAAGCCCTGCCCTTTTTTACCATGCAAATACTCCTGAGCATATGGAATCACTCCCCCCACTCATCCATCTGTCTGTCTGTCTGTCTATCTATCTATCTATCTATCTATCTATCTATCTATCTATCTATCTATCTATCTATCTATCTATCTATCTA
>QLTV01002693.1:398401-416962 GCA_003457575.1 Thermophis baileyi
TGGCGGCGGCCGAGAAGACCCGGGGTAGCCTGCTCCCAGAAACCCAAGTTAGCTGACAGGACAGAGCTCTCAATTCAATGCAGCCAAATCAGAGACCAAGCGCTCAAAGCGCCAAATTCAAACCTGCTCAGCACAAAAAAATTCTCCTAGTAGATCTGAATGGGAAATGACTCAATCTTCTGCCTAGGGCGAACAGCCACTAAGCGAAGCGTCTCTCTCTGGCAAGGACTGAGTCGATAACTGGAGCAGAGAGAGAGGCAACGGGGCGTGGCTATGAAAATTATGACTCAGTCTCTAGGCAGAAGGATGAAGTCATCACCCATTCCTGGCCTATCCTGCAACCTCACTGGAGAATATCTGGGCTCTTGAATCCCCGCATATTCCCTCTCTATATATTTTGAACAGTCTCCTTATTAAGTTATTGCTTAATAACGTTTCATCTTTATAAAATGAAACCTCCCATTGGTCAAGGAAAGGATAATATATAGTGTTGGAAGAAATGTCCATTTGGGTTCAGTTCCGAGCGGGGAGAAAGACACTGGAAACATGGAGACTGTTTGAAAAGATGGTTTAATGGTTAACAGGATCACATGGTTTTGAGGTCCTGGGCAAAAAAGGGAAGAGATGCGGAGAGTGCCTGGGTTTTATGCCCTCTGTTGGCTTTTGAATTTGAGCTTGTACTCTGATTGGTTGTCAGACTCCCATGGGGCCATGCAGGGGTAACTTTGTAGGTTGTCTTTTGAGTCCCAGGCTTGGTTGACTCTTGCTGGGTGATGATGTAATGAAAGGGCTTTGGGCAATTCCTACCATGGCTCTGCCTGAAGGAGATAGATCTTTGTTATGTAGAATAGACTGGCCCAGGCCTTAATGGCCCATTGACAAAGGTGGGGGCTGAGTTTCTGCCTTCCTTTTAGGGGAAATATTCTGCCCTTTTAATATTTCCTAAAATATCTCATTTTCCTAGGAGAGGGGTGGGTGCTAACTTCCTACAATAGATAATCAGATCATACAATCATCATATCCGATTGTACATATATTTTATACAGCAAGGAAAGAAATGTTACATTAGGGCTGTCGGCTGTTTTTCTGATAGATTTCTAAGGCAGCAGCAGAGTGGGTAACATCAGCACCTCCATGCTGGGAATACTTGGTTGAATCTGCCCAGTCTAAAATAGTTGAGGCCTTTTAACAAAAAAAATTACTACAAGTCATGCATTCCTTCACAAAGGAGGGTTGTTTCCTCCCCCCCCCCCGAAACCTGAGGTATCTAAAGTGAAGAATGGCAAGGAAATTGCACTGAGCAATTTATCCATCCTTATACAGGGAAGGGGGTAGGGGGATTGAGATGAAAAAAATATAGGAAAAAAATCCCCAAGCCTTCAATTTATTGCAGACAAACAAAGTAGTATACAGAGTGGAAAGATTGTCTCATTTTTCTAAAATATTCATTGATTTGATTTATTAATCCAAATATATAAGTAATTATTTTCATTTGACCTAGATAGATATAAGGCACATTAAACAAAGCCAGTAAAATATATACAAGTTCAGCACCAAACACAGCATAGACACGCATATGCAGCAGACAGCAATTTCAAAAACATTTAAGTTTCACATAACTGAAACTACCTGAAAATACAAATTGGGTAGCAAGGGGCCTGTACGAATAAAGAATAAATACAAAATAAAAAGCCAAGGCAAAACAAGAAATTCTGAATTCTGACTCCAGGAAACAGGCAGGATTAAATGGGGAGAGGCAGTCTTTCAGCCACAATACCCCCATATTTTAGTAGTCTAGTATTGCACTGGTTCCTATTTATCAAAAAGGTGACTTTTGGTGGAGGTGCCTTTGAGTCAGCATTGATTCCCTGCAATTGCCTGGACAAGTTCTTGCTGTTTTCTTGGCAAGATTTTTGAAATAGTTTGCCCTTGCTTCCTTCTTATGGCAGAGAGAGAGAGAGAGAGAGAGAGAGAGAGAGAGAGAGAGAGAGAGAGAGAGAGAGAGAGAGAGAGAGAGAGAGAGAGAGAGAGAGAGAGAGAGAGAGAGAGAGAGAGAGAGAGGGACCTAAAGTCACCCAGCTGGTTTTGTGCCTAGGGCGGATTGCCTATCAGCTCTTTGATGTCAGTCTGTATAATCCATCATCTCATTTTGCTACATCCTGGAGCAGACTTCAAGTCAACCTGAAAAAAAGAACCACAGCAATATCAGTGTTTCTGTTTTTGAGAAGGGGAATCTTTGCATGTAAGAGCAGCTTTTGGTATCTCCCAAGGGTATGGCTTCCCATGAGTTTGCCCATGCCAACTGCCTCTCCTGCCCCATACAGGCAGGCTACTTAAGTGGTCCACCACGAGGAGACGTTGCCACGTTGCAGAGCATTGTTCAAAGGCTCCCATTAAGAAGACTGCGGTCATGTGCAAAATTGCAGCATTTGTTTGTGGCAAAGGAAACAACCTGTTTCTTACAAACAGGAAACCACTCCAAGCAAGGAGAAAAATGTTTTGTGATTGCCTTTGTCACAAAGAGCTGCCTGATCGGAGCAGCGAGCACAATTTTCTGGCACCCAGTAAACAAAGAGTTTGTAACAAAGAGAGGTGATCCAGCTGTCTGAGGCCAATCTTAATCCCTTGGTACAGTCATCACCACCAATTATTTTTATTCAAAGCTTGATAACAAGGCTGCAAAACCAAACAAGGAGAATTAAACAAGAATGGAAGCTTTTTCCGCACACCCAAGCCATAGAAATTTAGTAACGGCAACACAAGGACAGCAAATACAGTCTTCATATAAATAAAGCATGTGCTTTGTCACTGCACTACAGCTCTTTTATATGGGTTACAAACATTTAGCAAATATGCAGAATGCAAGATGCCAATTAATTGGTCAGAATCTGAAGTTGCAGTCCAAAACAGGTCTATCTGGAGATAGTATACATCGTCAAATCAAGTCATAGTTACTTTGGGAAAACATGTAGATAAAAATGGAAAATGGGAGATCAATCCTAAGTCAAGGAAAAAACTATGTCTTAGTTTGTTTTTCATAGCATGCCCCAACTCTGTCAAACTGTAAGCACCTACCATTTCAGTCAATAGAAAAGAAGGTGTACTATTTACTCATTTTGTACCAAAAATCTACATGTTCCTTGGAGATTACTTTATGGTCAATCAGCTCTTAGATTTCTAACAATGGCAGAGGCCTCCATAATGCTAATCAAACATGCATCTTTGTAAATTACTCTCCTCAACTTGTAGAATATTCACAGAAAGGGGCCTTATAGATTTTCTCTCTCTTGCATTATTCCTTTCAGTCCCATTGTTTCTTTATTTCCAGGAGGGACATTTGGCATCAATTTTCCTTTAAGTGGATTTTAGGCTGATCAGTTAATTCTGCGTATTGGCCCCACAAAATAAGACAGAAAAGTTGCCTAAAATTATCCATCTTAAAAGGATATAAATTATGCTATGTGCAAAGATGATAACATAACATTGCTATTAACAACTCTGAAATATATACTCTTGGGCAGAAGGGAGTATAGTCATTTTCTGATAGACATTTTTTAACCAAATGGGAGAAAAAACAACTAGTGGAGGGGGACAAGTTTTGAACAAAAACCAATGTGATTTTGTGACTGATTTTCACGAGATCTTATATTTCATTATAGCTGCATGTAGTTTGATCCAAGAAAAATAAACTGGAAAATCAAAATTATTCTGTAGGAATACAGTATAAAAACTATGGATCGGTTAGGAGTAGCTACCCAACCAAGAACCAAGAATAAAGTTAGAATAAAATATAGAGAAGAAGAGAACAAGAGTCATAGCTATAGGGTAGAATGAATACAACAGAATATAAAGAATTTAGGAAGAGGAATAAAGGAATAAAAGAAAAAGGAGGTCTGAATAAAAAATTCCATACCTATGTTGGGCAGATAAGAGAGAGATAAAACTTAAATAGAAAAATTAAACTGGATCAGTACAGACAAAGAGTAAGAAAACCCTGCCTTGGAAATATAAAGATAAGCAGAGTGTAGAAATGAAAGATTGAAGTAAGGCATAGAATAATACAAGAACGTTTAGAGTCAGTATGTAGAAATAAGCTCTAAGATTGAAGATAGGTAAGTTAAGCCAGATGTAAGTATATAGAAACAGGTTATAAGAAATAGGGCATGTTCACTGAATGAGATAGACTACTATGTTCAATCAAGAAACAAAGTTCATTTTATTCTGCAACTTGATAATAAATGTCCTTTTCCCTTACCTGGAATTGTAATATCCATGAACCTATGAACCTCACTTTTTAATCCCCTCACCCCTTTCACTTATATCTATGGAGTTGTTGGTCCCTCAATAAGAATAGCTTTTCAATGAAAGGAATGGACCATATAATGACTGTGTAATAGGGAAGTCCATCAACCAGAATTGTCCAGTTTCTAAAAGCAAACAGCAGACCAGTTGAAGTGGCGCTGACAGTAGCTCTCCGCATTGCACAACAACAATTCTGAAAGAAGCCCGCTGATGCTTTTCCAAGGACAGCCTTGAGTGACACTTTTATGCCCTCTCCTGCTTGCATAGGAACCAAGTGGACTTCTTTTCCACACAGAGAGTTCATAATTCCATAGAGGTTTCTCCTGACATTTGCTAGTCTGTCTGAAGCACTCAAGCTCTCACAGCTCATGACTCTGCCTTGCCTTGCCTTCTTCCTTGGAGTATTTAGAATCCTCTAATGCTCTTGGCATCCCTACCCCCCCCCAATCCAACTTTGCATGAGATAAGAGAGCAGATACAAATTCAGTCATTTCCCTTCAAGCAATTCTTTGTCCCCGAGTGTTCTCCAACAGTGACTACACTGATGCAGGTCTGCCATGCTGGGGAATAGCCTTTGTATATGTAGAGGAGGGGCCAAAATTCATATTACTTCCTTGTTTCCAGGAGTTGGCCCAGCATGGCCAGGTTTCTCTAAAACTAGCGTTAGTTTTAGTCTCTTTAAGAAATCAAGTTAATTTTCAATGTCTTTAAAAGAAGCTACAGGTAGGCCTCAATGTACGACGGTAATTGAGCCCAAAATTTAGGTTGCTAAATGAGAATTTGTTAAGTGAGTTTTGCCCCATTTTATAACTTTTCTTGCCATGTTTGTTAAGTGAATCACTGCAGTTTTTAAATTAGTAACACGGTTGTTAAGTGAATCTGGCTTCCCCATTGACTTTGCTTGTCAGAAGGTTACAAAAGGAGATCACATGACCCCAGGACACTGGAGCCGTCATAAATATGAACCAGTTGCCAAGCATCTGAATTTGGATCACATGACCCTGAGGATGCTGCAACAGTCATAAGTGTGAAAAATGGTCATAAGTCACTTTTTTCAGCACCGTTGTAACTTCCAACGGTCACTAAGCGAACTGTTGTAAGTCAAGGACTACCTGTATATTTAAATCATTCCCATAAAATTCTGCTGGGGCAATACAAATAGCTGATACTCCATCAGCAATATCAAAAGCAGCCTGATACTGATTCTAATCATTTATCCACACAGCTCATGGCTGAAATTTTTCTCATTCTATCTAGAGTTATCAGGATGCTGGGACCTGGGACCCCCAGTGGGATGTAGCAAGTGGCATCCAAATGAGAGGCTCATTAGGGTTTCAACCTAAAAGCCTTTCTAGTTTTATTTTCTCAGACATTTCAAAATCTTGCAATATTTTTAAACCAAATAACTTGGTGTTGTTAGAGTGTCTTGTTCTGTCCATTTTATTCCCAATAGTTTGTGGGTTTGTATCTGTGTTACATTTCACTGTTTTGCTTTTATATTTTGTTTTATAATAATAATAATTTTGGTTGAATCATCTGACTGATTTACACCTACTCGTTGCCAAGTAGTTTAACAACATGCTAGAAGGAGGTGAAATTAAAGAGTGTTAACATCTGGCAAAACCTATCTGCTAATAAAAGATCCAGCAAGAAGGCCAGCACCAGGCAACTACAGACCAATTACCTGCTTACCAACAACTTTCAAATTGCTAACTGGTGTGGTAGTTGATGTCTTCCAACAGCATCTAGTTGAAAACAAGCTCTTTCCATCTGAGCTGAAAGGAAACTGCCCAAACAGCAGAGGAATAAAAGATAAAAGAACTGACACAATGATTCTGGAAAAATGCAAGAGAAGGAAGGCCAATTTGTGTGTAGCGTGGATTGATTACAAGAAGGGATTTGACTCCCTGCCACATGATTGGGTAAACAGGTACCTAGAAATAACAGGACTCAGTAGAAACATCAGAAGCTTTGCACAAAGATTGATGGCCCAAGGGAAGACACAGTTGCTGGTCATTGGTGATAGACTGGGAGAGGTTAGTATCAAGAGAGGAATCTGTCAAGGAAACTCACTCTCACCACTACTGCTTGTCATTGCACTGATTCCTCTGTCACCAATACTGAACAAGTCAAGCCATGGCTATCAAACATCAAAAACATCTGCCAGGCTATCCCACCTTCTTTACATGGACAATCTGAAGCTGTATGGAAAAACACCATCTGAAATAGAATTGTTGCTCAACATTGCCATATATACATTCAGCCATGCTATTACAATGGAGTTTGGCCTGGACAAATGTGCCATGCTCACCATCAAACAGGGAAAAAGAATAAAAACAGTTAAAAACTCATACACACCGTTTCATGGCTGGATCTCGCCAATTACAGAGGCGAGATCAATGGCCCCGACTAGACTCAAGCAGAACTAACATCCCTGGATAGTAAGATCAGAAAAATCATGACAATGAATCACACCCTTCATCCTTGCAGCATAAAGACTCTACTTACCAAGGAAAATAGGTGGGTGTGGAATGTTGCAAGTACACCACGGAGTTGAAGAAGAAAAAAGGGTATTGGAAGAATATCTGAAAGAAGTGAGAAACATGTACTAAACAAGTGGTAGGTTGCTGCCGGTTCGGACTGGTTCTTTAGAACCGTTAGTGGAAATTTGCCGCCGCTCGCCAAACTGGCAGTGATGACCGGCGGTCCACGCTCCCTAACTGGTCCTCCGGTCACCGTGGCTTGCAAAAAACAAAACCCTGGGAGAGGTTAGTATCAAGAGAGGAATCTGTCAAGGAAACTCACTCTCACCACTACTGCTTGTCATTGCACTGATTCCTCTGTCACCAATACTGAACAAGTCAAGCCATGGCTATCAAACATCAAAAACATCTGCCAGGCTATCCCACCTTCTTTACATGGACAATCTGAAGCTGTATGGAAAAACACCATCTGAAATAGAATTGTTGCTCAACATTGCCATATATACATTCAGCCATGCTATTACAATGGAGTTTGGCCTGGACAAATGTGCCATGCTCACCATCAAACAGGGAAAAATAATGAAAACTGAATAAATCAAGATGCCCTATGGATATAAGACCAAAGTCTGGATGATGACAATCACTACAAATATCTCGGCATCTTTCAAGCTGATAACCTCAAGCACACTAAAGTCAAGAAAAAGGCTAGAAGTGAATACATCAAGAGAGTGAAGAAGATCTTAACGTCCAAACTCAGTGGATGAATTACCATTAAGGCAACTAACAACTGGACAATTCCAGTCATTAGATACACAGCTAAAATAGTGGACTATTATTATTATTATTTATTATTATTTATTAAATTTGTATGCCGCCCAACTCCCAAGGGACTCTGGGCGGCTCACAACAATATAAAAAACTATTAAAAGAAAACATAATAAAAACAGTTAAAAACAGTTAAAAACTCATACACACCGTTTCATGGCTGGATCTCGCCAATTACAGAGGCGAGATCAATGGCCCCGACTAGACTCAAGCAGAACTAACATCCCTGGATAGTAAGATCAGAAAAATCATGACAATGAATCACACCCTTCATCCTTGCAGCATAAAGACTCTACTTACCAAGGAAAATAGGTGGGTGTGGAATGTTGCAAGGTTTGAAGAAGAAAAAGGGCATTGGAAGAATATCTGAAGGAGAGTAAAGAAGATGCATGAAGCTAGTATGCCAGGAAGGCTTACTGAGTACTGGAGAGATCAGGTTGCCCTACAAGAAAGACCAAATGAAGAGCAGAAAAGCAATATGGGAAGGCAAAGCATTACATGGCCAGTACAATAAAAAATAGCAGACAAAGCAGATAATAACAAGACCTGGCAATGGCTGAGACCAGGAAAGTTGAAGAAAGAGACAGAGGGGCTATTTCTTGCTGTACAACACCAAGCCTTAAGAACAAATACATATAAAGCCAGAATTAAGAAGATAGCAAAAAAACAGCAAATGCCATCTCTGCAAAGAAGCCAAAGCAGGGGTGAAATCAGGGGTGAAATGCTCCCGGTTCGGCCCGATCCGGGTGTACCGGTAGCGCCGCCTGCCGATGGTTCGGAGAACCGGTAGCGATGGCAGCGCAAGGCTCCGCCCACCCACCTGGATGCTGTCATTTTGTTGTTTTTTACTCTCTGTGCATGCGCAAAGCGTTCTGCGCATGCACAGAGGGTGAAAAAGCCCGTGCACGAGCGGAGCGTGAGCGGAGCAAGCACATACGGAGTGAGCACTTCCGAACCAGTAGGGAAGGTAAGTAAATTTCACCGCTGGGTGAAATGCTCCCAGTTCGCTCTTACCTGTCGGTCGCTGTAGAGCCGGTCGCCAAGGTAGCGCGAGGTGCCGCCCACCCGCCCGGACACCGTCCGGACGCCGCCATTTGGGTTCTTTTACCCTCTGCGCATGTGCAAAGCGTTCTGTGCATTCGCAGAGGGTAAAAGAACTCAAATGGCGGCGTCCGGGCGGGTGGGCGGCGCCTTGCGCTACCTTGGCGACTGGCTCTACAGCGACCGACAGATAAGAGCGAACCAGGAGCATTTCACCCCTGAGCCAAAGAAACAATGGACCATCTAGTTAGCTTTTGCAACAAGATTGCATAGACTGACTATAAACAATGGCACAACAAAGTAGTTGTTGTGCCATTGTTTATAGGAAGATTTGCAAGAAATCTGCATTGGAAAATTTGTAAGAAATACCATTTGCCTGAAAGCAAGAACTGGTGGGATCATAACATAGAGAAAGTAATAGAAATGCAGAAGCTAAAGTACTCTAGGACTTTAGACAGGGACCTGCTACATACTGTAACACCCCAGATTTAACAATTGTCAATAAGAAAGACAAAAAAAAGTCTGGATAATGGACGTGGCAGTATCTGGAGATTGCAGAATAGAAGAGAAAGAAATGAAGAAGATAACAAAATACAAAGACCTGCAAATAGAAATAGAAGGACTGTGGCAAAAGAAAGCAAAGGTAGTACCAACAGTAATAGGCGCCTTGGGTGCAATCCCAAAACAACTGGAGCACCACTTGAACAACATTGGCATTGACAAATTCACCATCAGTCAATTGCAAAAGGCAGCTTTACTCGGAACAGCTTACATCCTGCAATGATACCTTTAACACATCCATATCAGAGGTGGGTTCCTGCCGGTTCGGACCGGTTCTTTAGAACTGGTAGCAGAAATTTCCCCCCGCTCGCCGAACCGGCAGCGATGGCCGGCTGGACACGCCCCCGAGTAGATGTCGCCATCTTGTTTTTTGCTTCTGTGCATGTGCAGAAGCTGGATTTCAGCAATGCGCGCGTGCCTACGCAGCATGGGAGGAAGCGAACCAGCAGCGAGGTAAGTCAGAACCCACCCCTGATCCATATCTGCCTATTCCAGGTCCTTGGGAAGGACTTGATAGGGGGGTTGGGAAACAAATCCAGTCTGAATATCTGGCTGACTGTGTGAAGAACCAAAATAATAACAATTATATATAATATTATATATTATTGTTCCTTGCCTAGAGAAGCTTATTTTAGGGAAGCATAAAAATGCAATGAATGACTGAACAAATGGTTTCTGAATCGAAGGCAAGCCCATCTCCCAACAGCATAAATTCTGTAGGAGAACTTCTACAGAGTCCTTAAGAGATCCAAGAGCTCCGAGGATGGTATATCAAAGAAAAGAAGGCATTCTTTGAAGTAGTGAAGCACCAGAATATATAAGATTATATAAATCAAGAATAGCATATTGAATTTGGGAATGCACTGATATTCAGTGCAGGTATTTCAAACTCAATACAATATCTTCTCCCTGATTGATACTCATTTTTGGGGGTTGTATACCATATAATCTTTCAGGCAGTTGAGTTAGTGAATATGACAAACTCCATAGAGTCTGAGGACAAGATCACGTTTTTATGTATGTATGTATGTATGTATGTATGTATGTATGTATGTATTTATTTATTTATCCAATTTACATAGCCACCCCATCTCATAAAACAAAAATAAAGTATGTCACAAAGCATGATGCTTGGGGGTGGTATACAATAAAACTGTATTTTATAGTCTTTATTCTTATTATAGACTTCTCGTTGTATTGTTTTATTCTTTTTAACCATCCAGAATCACCTTGTGGTAAGATGGGTGGCAAACAAATTTAATAAATAAATAAACTATAAAAACAAAGCTAAAACAAGAAGTAGGAGATGAAAGGATGTTAACAACAACAACAACAAGAGTCACCTCACTACACCAGTCCCTGGGATCCCCAGGCCTGCCAATCTAACCAAGTCTTCAGGGACTTTCAGAAGTGATGGAGCCAGCAGCCTCACCTTGGAGGGGATAATATTCTGCAACGTGGCAGCACAGCAGAAAAGGCCCATTGGACGTGCCAAATGAAGCTCCCTGGATGACAGAACCCGTAACAGGTCCTCTCTGCTGGATCTGGTGGGATGGGAAGATTTCACTGGGGAGAGGTGGTCCCTCAGATAATTCCATCTCATGCCAGGTAGGGCTTTAAAGATCAACACCAGGACCTTCAATTGGACCCAGAAATAAATGGAGAACTAGTGCAGCTTGCGAAACAGGGGTGTAATGTATGTTCTACCAGAAACACATATAATTGCTTACACCACTGCATTTTGCACAGTTGAAGTTTCCAGATGTTCTTCAAGAGCAGCCCCATGTAGAACACATTACAGTAGTTCAACTGAAAGGTGACCAGGGCATAAATGACAATGAGCAGTGCTCCTCAATCTAGGAACAGGTGCTACTGGTGCATAATACAAAATTGTGTAAAGGCCACGACTGCTATTTGCTCATCAAGCAAGAGTTGTGAGTCAAGGAGGACTCCCAGATTGTGCACAGGATCCGTTTGGGGCAGCACAAAGCAACAACGATGGCATAGTCCCAGAACTGGAGAACCCCAAAACCCAAAGCCACTCAGTCTTGCCAGGGTTTAGTTGAAGCCTATTGTTGCCCATCCAGATCCTTACAGCCTCCAGAAACTGGGATAACACACTTATAGTAATTTTCCAGGAGCAGAGATGTATAATTGTGTATCATCAGCATATTGATGATACCTCACCTCATGGTGATGGATGAGCTCACCCAGCGGTCTTAGGTAGATGGTGAATAGGAGAGGAAAGAGCACCAAACCTTGTGGCATACCACACAATGTTGGCTTACCAACCTGATCCTAAAATAGGATGCTGCCTCTAATTTGCACCACCTAATAAGAAATGTGCTTAGGCAAGGTGTTCTGCATGCCATTCTAATTAAGAGAGATATTCCACTGTGACTCAATAATGTTGGGGCCAGGCGCATAATATAAGCATGTAAAATCTTGCTTTCTGATCTTGTTGTAGCCTCGGTTTAAGCCCACCCCATATTTCATGTGTTCCCCTTTTCCTTCTTCTTCACGTTAAGCATATTATAGTTCTATATGTTTCTTTTCACTGACTTCCTGAGTTGGGCTACTTACGTTTACAGTTCCTGATCTCCTGCCTCTTCCTGATCTTCTTATTTATCTTCATCACTTTTCTTCTTTTTTTCTCTGTGGTCCTTCTCCTCATCACATACTGCGGCTCGCTAAACCTTATTTCCTATGTATCACTTTATCTCTGTTTCCTTTATCTCTTGGCCCCCAGAGCACATAATCTTCCCCTTGGAGGCTAATATTTCCCGACGTGATGCCTTCTGGATGTGTGGAGCTACAATTTTCAACAGAAGGGCTTTTCTTGACCTGGAGTGATGGGAATTGTAGTCCAACTCATTAAGGGTATGAGACTAGTCTATAAAAGGCTGCTTAAGGTATTCAGCTAGCACTCCCTTTAAGAAATTATTAAAAATGCAATTATTTCTCTTCCTGCATACTTTTCATGATGTTCTATTTGTATGGGTTTAAAAATTCTATGCTTATTGTTAAGTTAATTACTCAGGAATTTTAAACTCTTGCTTCCATTTTATCTCATCAAAAAGAACAAAATTGTTTCTCTCCCCCCTCTTCCCTTACCCCAACCTCAAATTTCCTCTGTTTTCCTTGCACGTGTCTTCAGTTGTGAACTTGCGGTCAAGGTTCTGCACATTTTATTCATGAACAGTGCCAGTGTATTTTAAGCTTTTTATAAATAATAAATGATGGTGATGATGCCATAAAAGCCCTCAATGAACTTTAATACAAATGATTTATTTTTTATTGATAAGGTTATAGGAGATGGACACATCCCCTTCTCCCAGGAATAGAAATCCCCAATGCACAGATAGATCGTAGGGCTTAGACATGGACAGAAGAGCTACATTTTAATTTTAAAGTTTAAAAAATTAATCTTTATATTTGGGATAGGAATTGTTTTGATTTATTTTAGGACTGTTGGCTGCCCAGAGCCATTTGTTGAAATGGGCAGCCATTCAAATAGAATAAACAAACTAGTTGGCAAGGTACAAACTTTTAAGTTTGAGATGGAAATGAAGTTTTATGTGCCTCACAAACAACAAAGCCACTATGCCAGAGTAATTGTGTCTAAATCTCTTGCATGCTCCAACCCAGTGGTTGCAAGAAAAGAAGTGGCTGCAGCATAGCTCAGGATCTTGCATGGCAGGAGTTCTCTGAGCTTGGCTTGGGGATTACAAACATTTCACTACCCTATTAGGCAAAGCAACCATACTGAATTCAAAAACAACTTAACCTAAAATGTGATAGGCTTGTCTGAAACTCAATGTTTCATGTGAGAACAGCCACTGTGTAACAGAATAATAGAATAACTCTAAGGCAGTGATGGCGAACCTTTTTCAACTCGGGTGCCAAAAGGGTGCGCGCGTGCGATAGGGTGCACGCGCGCGCGATAGGGTGCACGCGCACGCGATAGTGTGCGCACGTGTGCCCACACCCATAATGCAATGCCCTGCACATGCGCACAACCCCCCTGCTGCCCCCCCATGCGCATGCATACAGGCCTCACTGAAGCCTCCGGACTTCCAGTAGGCCCGTTGGGCTGTTTTTCGCTCTCCCCAGGGTTCAGGAAAGCCTCCTGAAGCCTGGGGACGGCGAAAAATGGCCCAACGGGCCAATTGGAAATTTGGAAACGAAAGGAAGTGCAGCTGCCCTACTACTTACCTTCAGATAGTTGCAACCAGGCCTCGCACACCTCGGCCCATTTCTTCTGCAGCAGGAAAGGCTTTCCTGAAGGCCTCTCTAGCCGATAACAGAGCTCTGGATCGATCCGGAGCTCTGTTATCGGCTACACAGGCCTTCAGGAAAGCCTTCCTGGCTGCAGAAGAAATGGGCCGAGATGTGAGAGGCCTGGTTGCAACTGTCCAAAGCCCAAGAAGTTCCTGAAAACCTCTGACAGCGAAAAGTAGGCTGGGGGTGAGCACACAAGTGAACTTCCGGTTCGCCCGTTGGGCCGTTTTTGCTGTGGGGAGAGTGAAAATGGCCGAAAAGAAGGCCGAAAATTAGCTGGCGCTGACATAGGGCAACGCCTCGCGTGCCCTCAGATATGGCTCTGTGTCCCACCTGTGGCACGCGTGCCATAGGTTCGCCATCACTGCTCTAAGGTATACTAGTCCAACCCTCTACCATTTCAGACAAATGGTTGTCCAATCTTTTCTTTAAAACCTCCAGTGTTGGGGCACCCACAACTTTTGGGGGCAAGTTGTTCCACTGATTAATTGTTCTAACTGCCAGGAATTTTATCCTTATTTCTCAATTGGTTCTCTCCTTGATTAGTTTCCACCCATTGCTTCTTGTCCTGTCTTTAGCTGCTTTGGAGAATAGGTTGAGCCCTCTTTTTATGGACAACTTACAGTACAACAATATAATATGTAGGGCAGATGGACCCTTTCCCCTTCTCAGTCTGCCCCATATCTGGTGGGCATGCTTTCCTGAATTGCTGAAAGCTTTCTGTAAAGGAACCTAAAACTTCTTTTGCTTCTGGGCTAATGGAATTATTGTTAAAGAAAAAGCAAGAAAAGAAGGAAACCCATTTTATCATACATCAGGTATATTAAGAATGCAGATAATGCCATTTCAAGGGTAGGGTTGCTCAGCCAGTTTTGTCCCAGGGTGGCCAGCTGGGGTTGGTCTCTGTCCCAAGCATGACCTGATTCTCATCTTAGTCAGAGAAGAAACCTTGGGAGGAAGGCAGAGAGGGAGAACCTGGGCTGTTCATGACATCCCAGTAAACAGTGTGGAGAGGAGGCAGGAACTGGGATCAACCTGAATCAGGGGTGGGTTCCTCCCGGTTCGGACCGGTTCTCCTGAACCGGTAGTGGCCCGCTGGTGACATCACAATGTCATCACCGAACCGGATCAGTCGGTGCCAGTCCGTGGGGGCCGCCATCTTTTTTTTTTATTTTTTTTTGAATTTTTTGTTACTGCGCATGTGCCCGCGCGCGAAGTTACAGCGCGGGAGGGAGCGAACCGGCAGCGAGGTAAGTGGAACCCACCCCTGACCTGAATCCAGCATGTTGAATGAAAGGAGAGGAATCCATAACAGGAAGAAGAATGGGGCAAAAGGGATTAACAATGCTGGCTCCGGACAGCAAGCATGAAGCATGGTAGCTGGGCTAAAGCAACCTTTTCCCAGCCTTGTTTACAATCCTGAAATCTTTCTCTGCTGCTTTGTGCCTGCATTTTCCTTTCACCTCTTCCCCACCGTCTCCCGCAAGATCAGGTGTACTTGCTTCAGGGATGGTGTTTTTGTGTTGAACTGTAATGAGATTTCTGCTTGGCTGCGTAGAGAAAGGATCCAAAGCAGACGTCTTGTGATGTCTCCCCACACCATGCTTCCAGTCAGTCTGATGTAACTCTTTTCTATCAGTTGACTCTTCTGAAAAGCAGGCCTCTGTCATATCCAGCCAGAATATGTGTAACATAGGGGCAGGGAATTAAAACAACAACAACAACAACAACACAGTGATTGCAACTAGGCAGAATGCTAAACCATTCTGAAGGTGAGCATTCTGAAGCCCCAGGATCTTGTCCTCTCTTTGCAGCCCTCAATAGCTTTTTCAAGAAAAGAAAAAAAAACCGGCACAATGTCTCCAGTCATTTTGAGGTGGGGCATAATGAAAACTATAAAGTACACACCAAAACAGATTAAGTTTGACAAAAATCAGAGGAAACTAAAATCCCATTCACTCAGAATGAATGGAAGACCAGCATATCCTGGCTCCACCATTCATCTGTATGACACAGATTCATTGTAGCCTCCAGACATCTAAAGTTTTGTAAGTAATCTTGCATTAATGGATCGTTTTACTTTCTCTGCATGACCTCCTCCCATCTCCCCTTCCAACATGAAACTGGGTATCATAGTTAGGTTTTAATAATGACTATCTGAACAAGGCAGGATAATAAATTACGGTTTGAAATTAGCCTGCAGGGCAAACCATGGTAAATCTGTTTAGAAAACAGTTTCTAAACAATTCACTTTACTTAATGGAAAGTGGAAGCAAATATTTCTGACCTCCATATAGCAACGCAGGGAAATGAATATGAGAATCAAGAAACATTGTGAGCCAATTCTTATTCACGTATCAATAAAATAATATTTAGTATTTCATTCAAATGCAGCACCATGGATGTGTGTTGATATACAAGACATCTGTCTTGCTATTCTGCTGCGGAGATCTTGGTTATAGACTGCCACACCTGGGAGTCAGGAGAAATCTTTTTAGTTGGATAGCTTGTAGAACACGGGATACATCTCTGCAACTTTAATGCCAAAAATATACTTGGGAGGCTCAAAGAAGAAAGCAGATTCCTCGACACCTGTCTCAGAGCTATCCAGCATCTCAGTGGTAGGCTAAGCAGATGTACACTTAGCTCCCTTCTCCCTCCTTGAGGCTAGAATATGACAAAAGAACGAGGAAAATCATGCGGAGCAGGGAGAAGAAAGATGCGGAATAAGAGGCTTGCATAAAAACAATGGATAACCTAGATCAATTTTTCCCAACCTTAGCAACTGAAGTCCACACATCTTAAAGTTGCCAAGGTTGAGAAACATTGATCTAGATAAAAGATTGTTAAGAGAAACCTAGATTTAAGGCTGGACCAAAAATAATGTGTTGGTTATAGGAAAACAGATGTCGGTAAAGGTACCTCCGAAATGTTCACGATTTCAAGAACAATTGGACAATTTAGTCACCACTTTTACATCCTGCCCTTTGCTTTAGGAGTTCTGGATGACGATTGTTGGATTATTTCTCTTTATTCTTCAGTAAAGTGACTTCTGCAGAAATGGCAGGTCAGAATTGTGTATGCAATAGCATTCAGGCTTAAGGTGTTCAGGTAGTGAGGAGTACAGATTTCAATACTTTTGTAGTGTTTCTTGTTATCCAGCCAGTTTGTCCATTCATGAATTTTAAGATGAGAGCTTTGAATGGAGTTTCAGAGCATTCCCTACTTCTTAAACTAAATGTAAGTCTCCTGAAAGTCAAGCTTGATTCGAGCAATGTATGTTTCGCTGAGCTCCTGCTCTTTCAATTTCATGTTACCTTATAATACTAGTATATTTAAATTACTTTTGCTCCTCTTGGTTAATTTTTTAGTTAAAATGAGTATACTATTTTACAGTAGACTTATTAGTTGTTTATTAGACTTATTAGATCTTTTTAAATTTAATCATAATTTCTTCTGGCAAGACGAATATGGAGGCAAAAGGGGCAAGCAAAAGATTCTGAGTGGATATGAACAAATTGGGGAAAAGCAAGAAACATCACAGAATCAGTCCGGGTTGCCTTTCTTCACCCAATAATCAAAGACAGAAGAACTTATGAAAGGAATCTGTATGTAAAATAAATTTCCCATCCCATCTTTAACAAATTTGCAGCCCTTGAATCACTTGAATGGGACCTTCAAACAGAACTGGAAAAAACAACAGCTGCTAAATCTTTCACTATCTGTCAGAGAAGAGCTAAATGAGAATCTGGATTCTCTCCCAGTCTCTCACTGTATGTCTCTCCAGTGCAACTTGCTAGTTCACCTGCTAACCTCCAGGGAAATAAAAATAAGCTTAAAAATAAGATGCAAAATCAGAATATGGAGAGACTCCCGTGGGAAAATTCAACGGAGTTTATGGCAAAGTAATGCTTTCTTACCCTGCAAACTCTTATTTCATTATTTGAGCAGCTGTCAGGTATAAAATATGACCTGGAATTGCTGGGGGGGGGAGACTTTGAAGGGCACAGGTAGATCCTTTATGGGGTGCAGGTAAGATTTTAGGCAAAGAAGGATGCACAGGAAACAGTACAAACAATTTTTTTTCAGATCAGTCCTTGCTGCTCTCAAAGGAACAGCAAACATCCAGTTAAGGTTTGACATAGAAATGCCTGCAATGTAGGTAAGAGCTTAGAGGGTAATGATAAACTACCTGCTAAAAATCCAATTCCTCCGAGTTGGATTGACCCCTTTAATTTTAATAGACAATTTTTCTTTCCCCGGAAACAGGCTGTAGAGCAGAAGTTGGCATTATATGGGTTTTGTATACCATTCCTAATTTCTTTAGGACATCACCAAGCTAAACAACTGTTTACTCAAAGAATAAGGGGTCTGGAATTTCAGACAGAAGTGAAAAGGCTGCTAAATAAGGCACGTGGGAACCAGCAAGGTATCTACAAAATCTAACTTTCCCAAGCTGAAATTTTTCAAAGCCTGGCACAACAATTTTTCAAAGCCCACCCCTAAAAGGACCAAACAATGAAGACTATAATGATGAAACCGTTAAAGCCAACCTCTTCAATACGTTCTTCGGCTCAGTCTTTGTAAACAGCAACAACTCATGTCCAATATTTCCTAGTCAAAGCACAAACAATTACAATGATCTAATACACACCGACTTTACAGAAGACAATGTTGGAAAGGCACTACGCAATCTAAAACCATCTCTATCCATTGGACCAGATGGACTATGTGCTTCTTAAAAAAACTTTCCACTGCCTTAGCAGAACCTCTAAGCATAATCTTTGAAATATCTTTCAAGACCGGCTCCCTGCCCAACCTATGGTCACTAGCCACGATCATCCCAATCTTCAAAAAAGGAGACCCCAGCTTAGTCGAAAATTATAGACCAATCTCTTTATGTTGCATCACCTGCAAAGTTATGGAATCAATCATAAACCAATCTATTACCCTCCACTTAGAAACAAACAACCTACTCTCTAACAAACAATTTAGTTTCAGGAAAAATTTATCCTGCAATCTACAACTCCTACACTGTAAAAACATATGGACTACACAACTCGATCTG
>QLTV01002693.1:419395-455414 GCA_003457575.1 Thermophis baileyi
TCTTCTTTTTAGATGATCAAAGGATGATCTAGCATTCAGCCTAAAATTTAATGTTCATTCTGGTCACATCCAACAGTTCTCAAAGGATGACCCAAGGAATCACAGAGTTGTCCAGTTATATATAAGCTTGATTCTTGGTGATTTTAGGGACAGATACTATGACTGTCGTGGCAATGAAATGAAGTTCTTGGCCACTGCCGCCTTCTGTGATTATTTTGCTAGTTGTAAACTTAACCTACTGTATAACTCAGGGGTTTCCTGATAACTTCCCACCCAAGTGTTAATCAGAGTAGACTCAGTTTGGCTTTTCAACTCTACCTTGTAGAGACAATGGGAATCAAAACAATTGGGAGATATTTTCTGCTTTATTCTCCTTCCCTCTATATTCATTCTTTTAGCTCTAAGAGAATTTTCTTCATCTCTGTTCAGGGTGACCACTGTTTGACTTTCTTCTTTAGGGGTTATCAGTGTATTTCTTATTCTGGTCCTACGCAGCATCTATTATACATGTCTAACTTTTTGTAAGGCTTACATTTTGCAAAAGTGGCTGTTACAAATTGCGTCAGAAATTCTCACTGCTCAATTTTTGTCTCATGTGTAGAAAAAAAAAACTTGGTCTTTCAGACAAGTGTTGACACCGTCTTTTGTCAAAGATTGCACGCTGAAACCCACACAAAAATCCCCATTACTCAGATTTGTCAAAGCCCACCCACTAAACACATTTGAGCAGAGATTTGAATCAGACTCTAGCCGCCACTGTCTGGGGGATTTTTTTTTGTAATGCATTCTGGCCTCCATTGGTCCTTCACTGGATATTTTCATAGAATGGATAAACACCGGTCAGAAATATATTAAAAGAATTCAGGAGACAACAATATGTCTCTCCTTGGTGAAGTGTACTGCAGAGATGACTTAAGATTCTCTACAGCTTCAGTGCTAGGATTTTGGTCTGATTCAATTCTTGTTAAACCAAACAGCAATTTATATCACCACAGTTTTAGCTTAATTCAATTCACGCAGCCACTGCTTTTTCCCTGCATGAATTGTATGCACATATGGTAAATTGGTCATGTGCATCAGACCTAACTAACAGCATATCACCAAGAAGCTGTGAGAGAAAATCCACATCCCTTGTTGTGAGCATGCTAGCAATTTGTACTTGTGCCAATGAACATGACCAGTCTGCCACAAGCAGCATATTCCATTTGCATAAAGGGAAGGGGGATGCATAGTTTCAAAAACCAAAGATTTTCACAATGGATATAAAGATTGTTTCTCCCTGCATGATATTTGCTTATTGCTGTGGAAAATCCAGCCAGTGTGGATCCCCCTCCGCCACAATATGATTTCTCTTTTTGACAGCCCTTAGGGAGGTCCCTCCATCTGCCTCCCTGCCCAATAGGCTTAGGGTGTTTTTACAAGTGATGAGGCTAAAAAAAGGCTTTTAGTCTGGAATATGTCATTTGCAAATGCTATTACTGTGAAATAGAAAAGAAGAATAAGAAAGCCATTTTAAACTGAATGTACCTGTCAGCCATTGTAGGTTTTACATTTACATTATAGATGTTTAAACCAAGTAATGTCTCTGACTTTTTTTTTCTTTTTTTTTTTGCAAATTGTAGGTTTTGCATTTACATTCTTTTGCAAAAAAGGAAAAAGAATAGATTTATTTTTTATTGTAAATGCTAAGGAAAACGTCACAATCATTTTATCTGTAAGCAGGTATGTAAGATTCAACCCGTGTGTATTGCACACTTTACTACTCTGTTCATAAATTCTAAACCTAGCCACTTCATATCCCAAGATTGTGCTTTTCCCCTCTTTCTCAGCCTGGGGGAAAAAAGCAGATACAATGCATTCACACAAATTCAATATAAAGAAAAGAACCCCCATTCTCAGCTCAGGGAGAAGGAAAATTATGTGTGTGGATGTGGAACATTGTGAAAAGAGGGGAACAGGACTGAAAAGAGATAATAATATAGAAATGTCACTGTGCAGACAACCTTTGGTTTGGGAAAATATTTAATTCTTAGTGTCTTAGTGTCTACAGCCTCAGGATTTCTCCTATCTAAATATTAAACAAATATTTAAAATATCTTCTTAGATTTTTCAAGATCAGCCAAAGTCATCTTGGTACTACCAACTCTTAAGATTATACTATTACCCTTAAGCTGTTTGAGATTTCAACTTGTTGAAGTACATTGCAAACTGTAAACGTCTTGTGAAATCTGAAACTGGAAAACAGTATATGCTGGAGGGCCACAAATTTATGTTAGAGGCTTATAACAAAGTTTGCCTGCCAACTATGTAGACTGCACTAATCATGTGGATTGCCATTGGAAACTAGGAGAGTGAGAACGAGGTTGGGCTTTTGATACACATGTTCTTCAATTTAGCTGTAGCTAAAGCCTCCAGATGGAAATGTCCGACTCCTGAAATAAACCTTGGGCAAGGGACTAAAAATTCACACGTATCATAATATGATTTGATTACTCTCACAATGATCTCTTACTAAACTGAACAACAGTTTATAATTATGAGGAACAATGTGAACATTTGCTCCTACTCACCCACATATGCAAGCACAGGACTTAATGAAGCAGTACCAAAATGATGAAATAATAAACATGCAAGTGATAAATCAGCCTGGTACAATTCTCTTATCATCAGTATTTGCTGTCCTACATCACTTTTAAGATATTATTGAGTGCAGACAAAAGAGCATTGCTTTTGATTGGTTTCCCCCCACCCCCAATGGTCTCAGGATTACCTTTTCCTAATCATTGCCTCAACCCCAACAACTTTATAACTCCAAAATTGTGACATTTCCATTTCGGTTTTTATCACAAATATCTTTGTGATATTACAATGGACAATATTCTATTTTTTATTTTAGTGTCATCATATAAGAGGAAAGGTAGTGACCAGCTCAGACACTCTACATTATTTTGCAAAGTTGTAGATACTTCATAGAATCTCCTCTCCTAGTTTGTCTGAATGTTTCTTAAAATGTGGTTCCCCTGAACTGGGCAAAATTGTTAAGGAAAGGCCTAACCAATGCAGAATGAAGTGGAAAAATAATTTCCTGTGATTTGAAAATTGGATTTGCCTTTTTTGCAGCTGCATCATATTGGTGTCTCACATAAAATGTGCAATCATTTCAGGATTTTTTTACAGTACTGTTACCAAGCCAGTTATCCATCATCCTGCACATTTGACTTCTGTTTGCAATTTCATTCTAGCTATTTTCAACCCACTTCTCTTACCTATTAAGATTGTTTGGATTCTACTTCTGACTTCTAGGGTATTAGGTATCCCATCCAGCTTTCTGTCATCTGCAAATTCGTGCATTCCCTCAACCTTTTCACCCAAGCCATTAATAAAAGCATTGATGAAAGCAGAACTGAAAGATTGAAACTGCTGTATGTCATTTGATACTAACCTCCAGTTTGGTAAGTAATTGTTGATAATTTTTCTTTCTATTTTTTGAGCCAGATATGTATCCAATTAATTGTTATTTCATCCAGCCATCCTCTATTCACTCTATGCTTGCTAACCAAAATGTCATGGAGTCTCACAATTTTTCAGGAAAATTACCTGATCAACAAGTGAGAGAGAGTTTGTCCTCAAAATATATTCTTGAGAAATCCATGCTAATTTCTAGCAATTACGACATTGTTTTAAAGTGATTATAGGTGGATTATTTTTTAAAAGTCTTTAATTAGATGAAATCCTTTACAATTTGCTCTAAATGTTTTTCATGTAACAATGTTAGACTAATTAGACAATCATTCCTTTGATCCTCCTTCCTTCCTCCCCCACCCCTTTTGGGAAGACAGGGACAATATCCCTTCTGCAGCATTTCTCAGAGATAATGCATAACTCAGCCAGATATCAGCAACTTCCTGCAGTACTGTAGGATGCAATGTATCTAACTCCAGAGATTTCATTTTAAGTGAATTCATTCTAAGTGAATCCATATTCCCAGAACTTCAATCTCTATCATCCTCAAGTTTAAGATCCACTCTTCACTGACCACTGCCTACTGTAATAAAAACCCACAGAGAAAACTGAGCCAAAATAAATGTTGATCACTTGGCCCTGCTTTGTGACCAATAAACATGTTGACATCTTCACTGAGAAGCTGACAAAGTTACATTTCTACCTTTCTTTCATTTTGAAAATATCTGAAGACACTTTTGTTGACCTTTGCATCCTTTGCCAACCTCAGCTCATTCTCAGCTTTCGCCTTGATTATACTTTTATATCACATGTGCATATCCTTTTTTGCGACATCTCTCTCTTGCCATCACTAATATCTGTCTTTTTTTTTAATCTTCAGAACTTCACTAAGTTTTCTGTGTAGCCTCACTGGTTTCCAGTGGTACCTGCAGGCAAAATCAGGGCGGGGGAGAATAACAACTAACAATAACTCAGCCTTGTTCATTTTTCTGTCATGATTCCACTAAGTGTCTCTTCAGTTGCTTTATCAGACACAGCTTTTCAGAAAACCAAA
The DNA here is from genome assembly GCA_003457575.1 of Thermophis baileyi. Classification (NCBI taxonomy): domain Eukaryota; kingdom Metazoa; phylum Chordata; class Lepidosauria; order Squamata; family Dipsadidae; genus Thermophis; species Thermophis baileyi. The sequence continues at coordinate 423,912 of QLTV01002693.1, forward strand.
TATTGCTTGGGATTGACTGGAGGCCAGGCAGGAGCAACTTCAACCAAGTGTAAGACAGAGCTGCCCATGCCCTTCAGGTAGCCGTCAAGTTCCTTGTAATAATTATTTTTGCACTCTTGCAGAAATTCAAACTGCACTTTGAACAGAAAATGATCTGATGTCAGTGTGTCTTCATTATCCAAATAACATCTCATCTGCTCCAGACTAAACACCAGACCAAGTGAATGCCTGTGTATGTGTAAAAGAGGAATCACAATTGTTTGGTTGCCCATGGTTGCCACAGGGGCTATGAATTCATGAGCCATTTCAGTATCCTTAATCAAGGAAATTGAAATAATCCAAGATCATGAACCTGTGATGAATTTCAGGCAACTGCCAGGCAGTACCAGCTTATCTTGTATGTGTAATCCAACTTAACACAGAGGACTTCAAAACCAGACAGTATTACTGGGCACTGCAATGGTATCATGGATGACTGTAACCACCACTCTTCTTGGTCTTCTGTAATTCTGTTTCTGTGGTCTGTCTTTTAGTAAGTCCTCCCTGGGCATTGATTGTCTCTATTGATTTGTCTATTGATCTTGTTGGGTGGGTAGTTCAGTCTCTTGAATGCTTGGTTTTATTCCGTAAGTTGAACATGTCTGCCAAGTGTGTCAGAACAAATGTGGATTTAACTAGAGCTTAGCTAAAGATGATAGATTCGGTGGCGTATTCTGGGTAAAGCTGGAAGCATGTAGATATACTTGGCAATCTCAAGGTTTTCTATTTAAGTTAGGGTTTATGTGTGTCTAGTTTTATAGTGACATCAGTGAAGTGGATTTATTCTGTAAATAAGTCTAAGCTAAAGTTGATGGTGGAGTGGAAGTTGATACAGTCATGATGCAATTTGATGATTAATTTCCATTGGTTCAGATGATGAAAATATCATAAATCTCAGGTAAAGGAAGGGCTTCAAGGGCTGAGAATTAAGAGTGGTGTTTTTTATGTCAGCCATGAAGATGGCATATTGTGTGCCAATGGCTTTGCCTCTGATTTGAAAGTGCATGCTACTGCCAAAGGCAGTAGATAGGGATGAGTACAGTTACACGCTCTGATGGCAAGATAGTCGGTTTTGCCATCGGTAACAATGTTCTTGATGGCTAGAAGTCCCTTATGGGGAATGGTGGTATACAGGTAATCCTCAACTTACAACCACAATTGAGCCCAAAATTTCTGTTGTTAGGCAAGACATTTCTTAAGTGAATTTTTCCCCGTTTTACAAACTTTTTTGCCACAGTTGTTAAGGGAATCACTGCAGTTGTTATGTTAGTAACATGGTTGTTAAGTGAATGTGGCTTCCCCATTGACTTTGCTTGTCAGAAGGTCACGAAAGGAGATCACATGACCCCGGGAAACTCCAACTGTCATAAATATGAGTCAGTTGCCAAGAGTGTGAATTTTGACCCCGTGACCGTGGGGATGTTGCAATGGTGGTGTGAAAACCGGTTGTAAGTCACTTTTTTCAGGGCCCTTGTAACTTTGAACGGTCACTAAATGAACTGTTGTAAGTCGAGGACTACCTGTATAGGACCACCAGATACGGAGTGGCTAAAATGGTTAATAGGGTGATTGCCTATGGAGCCTGCCTAGTTTTCTTAGGAAGTGTGTGGTATCTGGGAGTGCTAGGGCCCTAAGGTCTGAAGAGAGATTCCACAAAGCATGCTATTCTAGTTGTGATAGTATGGATGCTTGAGATGGTGGGGGAGACAGGTTGCCTAGATTCTGTAATTTGGGAAGTAGACAGAAGCTGCCTGGTTGGAGGTCCTGTGGTGCTTCCATGTAAACATAGTCCTGTATTTCTTTAGGAAATCCTTTAATCAAATTGCACAGTTCTCTCTGATAGGTTGTCATGGAATCTGGTGGGAGAAGTTGTTGGAAAAATGCTGCTAAAGAATTGTTTCTCAGCTTTCTTGGCATAATCCACCTTACTTATTATGATTGCAAGTGCCCTCCTTTGTCAGCTTGTTTGATCCAACTGCTAGTAAGGGAATGATTGTCTAACACAGCGGTTCTCAATCTGTGGGTCGCGACTCCTTTGGGGGTCAAACGACCCTTTCACAGGGGTTGCCTAAGCACGCGCTAGCCCATCTTGGTGACTGGCAACGCGCATGCACGGGGAGGGGGCAGGGCGGGGGTCACGGCGGCGGGGCAGGGGTCGCGGCATTAGGAAGGTTGAGAACCACTGGTCTAACAGCTTGTTAGTTTAGTTATCCCACTTTATAGCATGTGGACAGTTGTACAATAATGTAAGATTTATGCCCTTCTTGAAGCTTATTTGTGTCCCTGTATCTTCCTGCGTATGGTTTCATTTCACTTTAATGTAAACAGTTCCTCTTTCAAGTCTCAGCTCCTGGTGACTTTATGGGCAATTTTTATACTTTTCTTTGCAGTAATATGGAATGGCTGAAATGGGACTAACGGAGCAACCTACAAAAACCTGGGCTGTATCCTTACATCAGCACTACCTTACTCTGGGTTGCCCCACACCAACCATGGGGGTTTGTCTCACCAACTGATGACTGTAGCCCAGCCAAAGAAGAAAATAAAATAATCAGCTTGTTTTCATAACTAGCACAATCGAGCAACACTATTGGGCAGTGATTAGTTACAAAAACACACAACAGAAGCAGCGTAGGAGCTAGCAGAAGGGGCAGCAAGTTTAGCGCTGGCATTGTTTTGTGCTGATTCAAGGAAGGGCGAATAACAAAAACAGCTCAGGATTGCATTTGGAATAAATACAGAAAAAACCACGCTTGGCAGAGTTTAATCTCCTGAGAGTTGTCGCTGTTAACTAAAGTCCCCCATCACTACTACAGTACTTCATGTATATCTTGGAAAGATCTATAATTTCTTCTGGAAAGCTTTCCCACCTCACCTGTTTCCTTAGGTGGGCAACACTTAATTTAATTTCCAGATGTTCTCTACTATTATCACCGAATCATTTGACTGGGATTGCTGTGCAGGCGGGGATACTTTTTACACAGCGCAAGTTGCAACTCCCGCGCTTCATCGGCAGACCAAAATCCGCGTGATGTTACTCGGCCGACGCGCGGATCCCCTACCAACGAGCGGGGCGGTGGGGGGAGGATTCGCCACGATCACGCGAGCTGCCACCGAGGCCGCGTCCTCCCACAAGGAAGCGAGGACGCCGCTCGGGATAATTGGTTTTGAATGTTTACTTCGGCGCTCGACGGCCCTCGTCTTCCGGCCACCTGGAGCCAGGCCCGCCCAGGCCGCGGGGCGTTTGGAGCGGGAAGGCGGGATCGGAGACGCGGGAGATGGGAGGAGCCGGCTCAGGTCCTTCGGCACAGTCGAGCGAGCAACGGGCCCTTCCAAAAAGTACTATGAGAACCCGGGGCCAGTGCTGTGTTATATTAAACAAATAAAAGTGGCGGCTTCAGGAATAGGCAGATCAGCTGCTTTTACCTACGGTAAATGAAAAAGGACCGTGAGAGTGAACGATTTGTTCGCCTCCGCCCATCAGCCAGGCAACTGCGCCAGTATCTGGGTACGACGACAGCGCTTGTTTTTAATAGGTAAACCCCTCCGTCTTTGTTACTCACAACTTCCGAAGCTAGAAAGGCTTCAGCTTTTTGCTGCTTGCTTTCATTTATAGTGACATTACTGAAGTGGATGTATTCTGTAAATAAATCTAGGCTGAGGTTGATGGCGGGGTGGAATTAGGGTAACTACCAGAATTGATAAACTGTAGGCAGATTATAGACATCTATTTTCTATCGGGCCCCGTGCCCCCAAAATCCTGAGGCCGCTACTGCAATGTCCCGGCCTCGTCTTCAAATCGCACCACACAGCCGTAACCGTCCACTGCTGGAATGGGAGGGAAGAGTGTGTGCTAGAAACCTCGGCGCTCCTAGTCGCCCACCCCAAATAGCAGCGGAGCCGACCACACGCTCCGAGATACCCTCCTTTGGAACAGTGTGGTTGTGAGACACATGACCAAGAGCAGCAAAAAGGGAGGGGGAGAGTGGTGGTGGGGGGGAAGAGGGAGAGAAAGCAAGAAAGCGCTGCACTCTCTTGTTTCTCGCCAAGCATCACAGCCTTTTCGACCCAAGCCTCTTGCACCATTCCCTGCCAACTTATTACTGTACTCCTTTGTCTGCCGAGATATAGTTGCGGTCTGTGATGAAAGGAAGGCTAGAAGTAGATCTGAATGTAAAGATCAAAAGGACCGGTGCCTCCGGGTGACTTCCAGCCTAGCCATGTCAGGAGGCACCTTGGAGTGACAGACCAGTCGATGGTTTAAAAAAAAAAAAAAAAACCCGTTGCAGGAGACACCAAGCAGCAATACTCAGAGGAAGGGACCGTGGGGCAAAGGAAGCAGGATTCACCCATCTTCTCCCCACTGCTTTTCCATTGCAAGTCCTCCCTCCCTCCCCACACCCTCACTTCACCCCCCTTGCTTTATTTCCTTTCTGAGTGCCTGGAAGTAAAGCCAGTCCTTTATGATTAACAAAACAGTTATGATGTAACCTTTTGTTAAGAATTTCCTGGATGGCAAGGTATGCTTAACACAGTGTATTTGGGGCACCTCTGAGAGTTAACATGCTGTGGGAAATGCAGCAGCAGCAGCCTGCCTGGCCTTCATGCAAATCCTACAGCACGGAGAGCAGGCATGCATGGCAGCCGGCTGTGACAATGTGTCTGGAAGCCAAGGAGGCGTCCTTAATGGAGCCTCATGCTGTGTGGCAGGTTCACTCCAGGAGAAGTGAGCAGTTACCTTGCTCTGGATAGGAAAGAAGGGTAGTATACACATTGACCAACATGAGCATAGATTCCATATGAGTGAAGGTTGTGTCTGAATAGCCATGTTGGGAATTGCACTGTCATGTGGGTAGGCCTTTTTTGTAAAGGGGTGGTGGTGAGACTGTGCCCACTATTCTTCGATGAGTTGGAAGGAAGGGCGGTTTAAAATATTCATAGCATCTTTTCTGTATGTGTGTATGACAGTCCCCAAATCCACAACCTGTCACAGTTCATCACAATCACTAAATGTATAAGCATCATTCACTTGAAACCCTAAGAAGTTTTCAAACAAGTCCTTTCTTAGATACGTTGCTGGGTCCATTGCCTTCACAAACCAAAAGAGCCTTCAGGAAGGCGCTCAACTGAAAGTGCCAGGAACATGGTTAATCACTGCAGAGAAAGGTCAGCTACCGTGGGCAAGTTGTCTTTCAAGGAAACTTGTCAGTCAGTCAATCCCTTGTGAAACGCCTAAGAATTTCTGTATTCTTAGAAACATACATGTCATCTCTTTTTTAAAAGCAGAGGAACACAGAAATGAGAACCTTAGCAAACTCTGATTTAGGCTCCGGTTAGCATTAGAGATTAACTGAATTCCTAGACCTTGCAAACAAGGTCGCACAAGAAAACTCTGCTTGTTTTAGTCACACAGATTGTCCTGCTGTTTGTTTTATGATGTTCACCTTCCCCTTTTATGTGTTCCCCAAATCTTCAGAAGCCTACACTGGCCAGGAGGGCCCCACAGCTGTTAGCACCTGCAAGAAATTCAGCCCTGATTGATTTAAGTAAAAGGAAAACACCCACCATGTTGACCAAATGGCATAACATTGATCATGATAGAAGGAAAGTAGCTATCAATCACTAGGCAGGCTGCTTGCTGAGGAGGCAGAGGGGGGGGACACACACGATATTAAAAGAATGGACAACAGCAAGAAAAGTACACTTGTATTACTTGTGCTGAAGCCATATTTGATACAAGTGACACTCCTTTTTCAAAAAGCTTAGCTAACTCGTAGTCATCTAAAAAAAGGGGCACAAAATGGCATCCTCCAAGCAGGCAAGAAAGTCCAAAATGTACCAAGTCCTTATTGTGCTTACTGTACTGACACTGTTTTGTTTCATATTTCTATGCAAGTAAGGAATTGGAACTTTTTGTCACTCAAATGAGTTTTAACTGGAACAAGACTTTTTACTACCTTTGTTGTTCAGAAAGATCAAGCAGGCGAGATCAGTCCAGGGCCCGAGGACACAAAGAGATCTAAGCGGGTGTCACAGCACCATTCAAAGCCTCATTATCTGGAACAAGTTGCCCAGAAACCCAAAGTTCTCATCTGAATCCCAGCTGCTCATGACAAAAAACCGCCTTCTTCTTCTCCCAGGTGAGTGGGTCAATTCCATAATTAATTCAATGAACATTTTCCCAGGGATAGTTAGAGAAAGATCACAGCCCTTCTCTGAGGAGCCTGAGAGTATAAGGCCAGGCTGTTGAGACCGGCTCCGGAGGGCACCAACGTATGCAGTGCTCTTTACATTAATGAGGGAAGGAAAGTTTTCTCCCGTTTTTTAAAACTAGCTTTGCATCACCGAGGAAGAACACATTTCATGCTAAGTTAGTAATGTTCTGAATTCAGCCTGGATGTGAAAGCTGGAGAAAAACAACAACAACCCCATAAAACGTTCCAGACAAGGGCTGAAGTCCTACCTTCTGTGTCCCATTTCCCCAGAGCCAGGAGAGCTCAGTCTCTAATCTACTCCTCCCCATTCTTCAATCCCTAAGATCATTGGCTTCATCTGCACTTCGTCTTCCTTTTTTTTTTTTCCCATTCTCTCACATGGCGAACTGAAGGTAGCTCTGGCTGCTTGCCAGCAGCCAGCTTGTTTACCAGCAAGAAAAGAGTAAATTAGTGTCCTTAACCAATATTGCACATCTTCTGGCTGAGCCAACAGCGTGTGCAGCAGAGGGCAGATCTAGGGTCCACACGGAACAGCTGCAACAGCCATTGATGTTTATTTTAATAGACACTTTCCACCACCAGCATTAAACATATTTAATCTGTTCTTGCAAATGGCTAATTTTGAAAATCCTCTTATCAGCATTAGCTCCTCAGCACTGGTATTTATTTACTGTTCATTTTCATAATCTTTTTTTTTTTTAAAACTTCTCATAGCTATGTGACTGTTCAAATGGCTGGCTCCATTTCAGAAAATCCCAGGGAAGGAGAGCGGTGGATTGGCTGGTGGGGAAGGAAATTGTCACCTATTGTGATGTCATTCCAGTGGCACTGAGAAAAGAAGGCTGAGGATGAACAGGTAGTCCTCACTTAATGACCATCCCTTTAGTGCCTGTTTGAAGTTACGAGGGTGCTGAATGAAGGGATTGACAGCCTGATCTGGCAGTTACAGTATAGCCTCTGCAGCTACCCTGCAGTCACGTGATCAAAACTCGCCCACACTTAACAACCTCAAGGGTGCTGAAACTTCCTCCATCTATACTGCCCCCCCCCAAACTATTCCTTTTGCTTTGGCCCTCCGTCACCTTGCACTCCACCCCCTCAGCTGACCTTTGCCATCTTCTTCCTCCCATTGCTGGCAAGGAATCCTTGGTCTGAGCCAGGTAGGGCTGTGTTTTGGCTGCAGGGAAAAGGGAAAAAAAGAAAAGCAAAACATAGCTGGGATGTGCCAAAAAGCTCCTATGTGGGATGATCCTGGGCTGGCCAACTTTTGGGGTGGTGGTTTTGTTGTTGTTGTTGTTGTTGTTTTGGTAGTACAAGTTCCAGCCTGGCCCAGAGGTATTGCACAAAGAGATGTTTTGATGATCTGCAGCTCTGGGGCTACAAAAAGATGCCCCTTAGCCAGAATGCAGCACAGCCCCAGCCTGGCCCGGCAGTCAGGCCAGGCATGCCTTGTCAACAGCAGGAGCAAGAATATGGTATGATACAAAGATAGCAGGAACATGATATAAAAAAAAGATGTTGGGACTCTAGAAAGAGTGCAGTGAAGAGCAACAGAGATGATTAGGGGATTGGAGGCTAAAACACATGAAGGACAGTGGACTGGAGGCTAAAACACGTGAAGAACGGTTGCAGGAATTGGGTATGTCTAGTTTAATGAAAAGAAGGACTAGGGGTGACATGATAGCAATATTCCAATACCTAAGGGGTTGCCACAAAAAAGAATGGTTCAACCTATTTTCCAAAGCCCCTAAAGGCAGGACAAGAAACAATGGATGGAAACTAATCAAGGAGAGAATCAACCTAGAACTAAGACATTTCCTGACAGAACAATTAATCAGTGGAACTGCTTGCCTCCAGAAATTGCTCCAACACTGTGGTTTTTTAAGAAGAGATTGAACAATCATTTCTCTGAAATGGTGTAGGGTTTCCTGCCTGAGCAGGGAGTCCCTTCCAACGGTTATTCTGTTATGGTGAAGGTTAGCTGGGACAGCAGAGCACAGGGTGGAAGGGGTCTTGGAATGCAATGTGTCGAGAGCAGCTGGGATTTGGCTTCAGTGGCTGCGGCCTCCTGGGGCATATGGCAAGCAGCCACAGAGCTGCACAGTTCTGGTGCTACTTCTGCCCCACAAGGCAGGGTTGCCAAAAGGCAGAGATTGGGGGCGGTGTGTGTGTGTGTGTGATAGGTTGGTGGGAAGAGTTTCAGGCAGTCGAACCATTTTGGGACCAAGCCGAAATGGCTCAGATTGGGAGGGGTGCTTGACTAATCAATCATATTTGCTTAACGACTGCAATGGATATTATAGTCGTTAAGTGATATGATTGCATGATATCTCCCTTAATGACCACACCACTTACTGACCAAAATTCTGGTCCCAATTAGCAATAGCAATAGCACTTAGACTTATATACCGCTTCATAGTGCTTTACAGCCCTCTCTAAGCGGTTTACAGAGTTAGCATATTGCCCCCAACAATCTGGGTCCTCATTTTACCCACCTCAGAAGGATGGAAGGCTGAGTCAACCTTGAGCTGGTGAGATTTGAACCGCCGAACTGCAGCTAGCAGTCAGCTGAAGTAGCCTGCAGTGCTGCACTCTAACCACTGCGCCACCTCGGCTCATAATACCTAATTGTGATAATAAGTAGAGGAGTATCAGTAAAGAAGAGAGTGATGCTTTTTATTGAAACAATTGTGCAATCCAGCACGTTCACAGCAATCTGAATGCATTTGGGTGGTGGTTCACCATTATGCATTAAATAAACAGATGAGTGGTAATGTCGTCTTTTGCTCTACTTACACATATATATTCTGTCCACTTTTTTTAAAACTTGTTCTTATATATTTCTATATATCATGTTATTCAAAGACAAGAATCAATGGTCTCTAGCCCATATATCTTGCAGAAATGAGGCTTCACCATTTTCTCTTAAAATAACTGGACTGGCTTGAATCAGTTCTCTGTCAGTACTACTCTTGGTAATTATTTTACTTTGTAATACTAAACAAGGATGAGATATATTGTTTTGGGGGGGTCTAATTTTTGCAATTTTAAACTATACTTGCCTTAGCATTGCTTAAATATGGTGCCACTGTTTTGCCACAGATACATGAGAATATTCTACATTCTTCGCTTTATATATTTTAATTTTTTATTAGATTCTTTTAGAATATCTCAATGACTGTATTATGTAGAATCGTATGTAGATTCTTGCATACATAGCCATTACACAATTCCCTTTTGTGGAAAGCAACGTTGTGTAGACTGCAGAAAAGACAGAGGTCAAGATCTATGGGCCCATCTACTGATGACCAGAGCATATGGAGCAGAATAATCAATTAAACATACCTCAGCATCTTGAAAAATGGAAAGGTTTTCCCTATTCAGACATTTTTTAACTGCTTTTCTTGATTGTGGAAACAAAGAGGGCTTTGATCCCGTAATAAATATACATGTGCACAATCCTTTGCATGTTAAGTCCTGAGGAGTTCAATATTTATTTGAGCGTTTTACCCCATGCGTCCAAAGAAGTGCAGTTTACACAAAATAAACAAATACAAAACAATGTCTGTAGATTTCAAATTGCCCCCCTAGACCTGGGTGCCCTTGAGATGTATGGATTTCATTTTTTTTTTCAATTCTCCAACCAATATGATCATTGCTAGGATTACAATAGATTGGTTTAAGAAACAAAAATGAGAAAAAATGGAGCACAAAGAGCAAAATCCAACTAGTTTTTAAGCTTTTGTTAGGATTGAATATCTTGCACTGCACCTTTTTTCTAAATCCTTTGTCATTATCTTAGTCCTTTTACTTCAGCTAGTTGAGTTTTGCATGGATAATGTTTACACAAAGTACTTACCAATTTGTGATTTAATCTAAACCTACCTTATTTCCTTTTCTGGGAGATAACCTTAGTTTGCTGAAACTCTTGTTACTATTCATTGGATTTGGAGAACGAAATCTTTGCAGTTTGTACTTCTGTACTTGGCAACTATTCTTAGTGAGAGAGGAGAGTCCATCCTTGATCAGCCTAATGTCCCTTTTGTCTCATTGCAGCCCCAATATTCTGTCTGTGGAATTCAAATGAATGGCAACACTCATTATTTATTAACTCTTGCCTCGTGCAGTCTTCTTTCTACATCTCCCTGGGTTTAAAGGAAAAAGTTCATATGGGGTCTCCTGCTTTAACTCAAATAATTCAACTCAAAGGGATCACATATTTCCACTGAGCAGCCCTCTGAAATATTAACACAAAGAAAGGCTGTCAGAGGCTGATCACATAGCGGCCAGTCAAGTTGGGAGACAAAGCGAAAGCAGCCAAGAGGTTGCAGGCAAAAAGAGGGAAGGGTATTTCTAAAGCTCCCCAGCTCACATCTTTCATATGCATCTTCCAAAATTTCTTTCAATGAACAGATACTTTGGGTGACAGGGTGATGAGCTGAGGAATCTGAGAAAGCTACCCAAATCTCTTCAGTGAACTCCTTACTTTGGGAGACAGGGTGATGAACTGAGAGACCAGAAAGCTCAAACATTACCAGAGCTTTCCAGCTAAGTCATTTGTAATGAACATTGATGTGGGAAATGCAGTTTAGAAGAACATAGAATTCTTCCTAGGAAGTAGATTTGGTGTGCATTTGAGAAGTAGCAGATTGGATTATTTTCCCTTACATTGCTGGTCCATTGGCTACCCTAAGATGTTTCAATTGCATTGTGGCCTTAGCTGTGAAACAAGAGCAGCCATAGGTCTGTAGTAATATGAATTTAGTAATGGCAGAATGGCTGTCCAATGTGACACCAAAAGCAGTATCTGTAAAGAGGGGGGTTTTTTGTACATAAAATCAGCTTGAAGTTCAACATATCTCATGCTTAATACTATGCATTCCCCATTTAATGTGGCTCCCAATAAACCCCAGTAGATCATGTCCTTTCATCCCCTTGGTTCTGTAGGCAACTGGCAGCCAGGTCCAGTTGCTCTTACTGGTAGGGTTACAGAAAGCAAATATCTTATTGTGTCTCTGTTTTTGGCTGATGGATGGAGCACTTTATTTTTTCCTTTGTCATATTTTTCTGGGAAGGCAGGGCATAAAACTTCCTTGTGTGGCCTTTAATTCCCTTGACCAGTGAATGAAACTACTATTAATTTTATTTCTGTTCTCCAATCCCAGGACAACTGGCATTCAGAGCAGCTCTATAAGCACTTCCAGATGCTCGGCTCCCAGTATAACCAAAGGATGCCATGCAGCTCAACCATTTCTTCCTCCTTGTGTTTATTTTTGTAATAAAACTAGAAGACACAACCTAAAAACCTTGAAAAGTTGCATTTGTATCCTTCTGAAATATTCTGTACATGAGACTTGGCAACTGCACACTAAACCTACCCTGAGTTATCTAGGGGGTCCAGATAGATTTTTCTGCCTTAGGCACCAGAATACCTTAAGCCACCCTGCTAATTTAAAGGCAAGTCTGTCATTATTACTCCCGGAGATTACAATTGCAGAACAGAACTGATGTTTTCCCACCTTCCCGGTGCCTTCAGCACTGACAGGTGGCTGTTTCCAAGAAAACCTTGACCTTATTTTCACAATTGATTTTTTTTTTTTTACAAAACTGCACAACCCCTAGATGTGTATGTATAATAAGCAGAAGCTTATTTAACAAGGCCTTTGATAAAAATTCCACTAGCACCAAAGGAAAGTTTGGAAACAGATGGTTACAGAGAAAAGGAGGACAAAGCGGGAACCCTCACAATAAAATATATTTCAGAGCCTCTGCTTATTAACAAGATTCTTTTCTGACTAATAAGGTATGTCTCACCCAAATGGCTGGCTGGCATATACAGAGTTTATCTAGCCAAGTGAACTGGAATCTAATTTTTAAGACGCTCAAGCTGGCAGTGTTCCTTCCATAATAAGTCACATTCCACCAGCATGTGATTTTTTTTTCCCCCAGCAAAATCCCAACCATCCATGTTTACATTATATCACAATGGGATTTACACTCGGTTTCATATGCACGAGAAACCAACTGTTATCATTTCATGAAACAATAATAAGTTGTTATTTTGGAGAATTTTTCTGCTTTATCGCAAGGAGTCCAGCCACATTTAAAAGGTAAATTAAAAGCAAGGATGCAAGCTGAGAAAACCAAGAGAAGAATGGCAAAATAAATACGAGGGACAGATTCATCTTTCATACATTTCTTGGAGATTAGGGCAGGTTGTAGGTGATACCTCACGGAAATAATATGCTGAGTAGACAGTCACCAGATTGATGGCCAGATGGCTGCTCTACACTGGATATAATCTTTTTTCACTGAATTTACTTTACTTCACAGGTGACCTTTTTGAAGTTATAATACAAATTGATACAAGTTAAACTAATGCCTGTCAATAGAATAGAATAGAATAGAATAGAATAGAATAGAATAGAATAGAATAGAATAGAATAGAATAGAATAGAATTTTTTATTGGCCAAGTGTGATTGGACACACAAGGAATTTGTCTTGGTGCGTGTGCTCTCAGTGTACATAAAAGAAAGGATACATTCATCAAGAATCATAAGGTACAACACTTAATGATAGTCCGGGTACAAATAAGCAATCAAATCATATTAGGAACCAGTCAATGTAAATCGTAAGGATACAAGCAGCAAAGTTACAGCCATGCAGTCATAAGTGGGAGGAGATGGGTGATGGGAACGATGAGAAGATTAATAGTAGTGCAGACTTAGTAAATGGTTTGACAGTGTTGAGGGAATTATTTGTTTGAATTATTTGAAGCTCCATTGAAAGCAATACAATTTCTGAGCAAACATGCATAGGATTGCAATGAAGGTTCATAAAATATGGATAAATAATAACTACATATTATACTGAGTTCAATAAGCTTTTCAATGTGAGACATATATGTCCATCTTGTTGATATGGGCATAACATTTTGAGTATTAGCAAGTTTAACCTAAACTCTTAAACGAATTTATGAAAGCACACCTTGAATGAGAGAAGGAACATTACTACTTACTTAGCAGTGGAACACTTAGTTTGCTAAGAGTCTTTAACATCATTTCAGTCTATGAAGACTGACAGCTAGCAAGAGCTGGAATATTTCTTATCTTGAAATCCTTGGAGGGTTCCTGCCAGTCAGAACAAATTAAAGTTTTGAGTATTTATATTGGGTACCCAGCATAAAGAATGAGTTTTTGAAGCTGACAGAACCTTTCCTTGGTTGAACATTTAGCGTAATGAAGAACTCAACGTAATTCAGACTTATATTATTTCCAACTTGTGTTGTTTTTCAGGTTTCATGCAGAATAGAAATTGTCAAGTTCACAAGGTTTACACAGTGAAGAATATTTTTATTTTTATTCTGCTTTTATTTTTAAAAATAATTCAAGGCAGCAAACATATCTAATACTCCTCCTTCATATTTTCTGTACAACAACCACCCTGTGAGGTGGGTTCAGCTGAGAAAGAGTGCCTGGCCCAAAATCACTCAGCCAGCTTTTCTGTCTAAGGCAGGACTAGAACTCAGATTCTCCTGATTTCTAGGCTAGCACCTTAACCAGTACAACAAACTAGCTCTTTATATACCAGTAGAGTACTAGCCAGTACTAGTTAAAAACATACAGCCCTCACATTCTTTTGGTCTTGGCTATTTTCCTGGGTGGAAAAACCATAGAAAATTTTAGAACATTTCTGCACAATCCGCTATCCATAGTCCAATGATGCTACCAAAAAAAAATGGATTTAATGGCCATGAAGAGACAGCGTCATGTTCAACTCAATTTTGACCGATGCAGATAATATGGAAAGAGGGAATTTGAGCCTGCTGTAGGGCATCCCATGGGGACAATTATGGCACAGTGTTTTTCTTTTTATTGTGTTACTGTTTTATGATTATTTATTGTGTTTATCGTGAACCACCCAGAATTGCTTAAGATGGGCAGCCATATAAATGTTTTAAATAAGAAGTAGGGAGTCTGCCCTGCTCCCATTGGCCACGAAACACTCTAGTGGGCACACCCCTCCCCGTTTCTGGCCACTGGTTTTCAGGGCCATTTTCCAATTTGGTAGAATAGCAATAGCACTTAGACTTATATACCGCTTTACAGTGCTTTACAGCACTCTCTAAGCGGTTCACAGAGTCAGCATATTGCCCCCAACAATCTGGGTCCTCATTTTACCCACCTCGGAAGGATGGAAGGCTGAGTCAACCTTGAGCCGGTGAGATTTGAACCGCTGAACTGCTGAACAGTCAGCTGAAGTAGCCTGCAGTACTGCACTCTAACCACTGCGCCACCTCGGCTCTCGGAAGCAAAGGATGAACTCCTTCAAGGCCAGAAAGGCATCTCTCACATTTCTCTTGCCAACCTAAATCCTCCACTTCCTCTCACAGAGTGGCATCTGAAGGGCTGAGCTTCCTACTTCCCACATGGAAAGGGAAGAGGGATGGAAGCAGCTTTTCAGCTAGGAGCATCTCATTGAAGGAATGATAACATTACTATAGTGGTGCCGGGTACAGAGGAGTTCCGCCCTACCCCCAAGGAAGGAAAGGGGATTTTCTATGGAGAAATCAGGTCTTTGGGGGTCCCACCAATGTTCCCTCTGACATTGAAAATCGCCGCGCGGCAGTTGGAAACTGCCGCGCGGCGATTTCCTGTCACGTGCGCTGCCGCGCAGCTTAGAGGGAACATTGGGTCCCACGGGAACGTCTTTCCCTCCTGATCTTCTATTTTTCCTGACATCCGTATGGTGCTAGGGACAATAGCTCCTTTGCTGCCAGTTCTCTAATCCAGCAATTCTTACCCTACATAATTCTTACCGTATGGATCTAAGAATTAACAGCAGAAGTCTTGCACCCTCTCTTCTCCCTCCCTTCCCCCATATGTTGCATTTCTTTTCATAGATGGTAGAACTTTATTGCCCTGAATGAAAGGAGTAGGGGGAGAGAGGAGGCAGTGAATAGGTCCTTCGGGGTGCCCATCCTGTCATCATGCGATGGGATCAAAGAACTGGCAACAATAAAGACCAGCTGCCAGTTCCTGCACCAAATTAAGTTTTCCCCACCTCGCCCCTCCCCCTTTCCCTGTCCTTGTGCAGACAGACTGCGGCTCTGATTTATTGCCAAAGCAAAAGGGGGGCTGGAAATGTCATCATCCCTTCTTTAAGCTGGCATACCTTTCTGCTAGCTCCCAGTAACAGTAGTTTATGCTGCGGTGTGAAGGAACCCCAAATTAATATAATACAGGATTTTTAAAAAAAGAGAGATTTGATTTAATCGTTCATTTCTTGCCGTTTCTTAAGTGAAAATGTTCACTCTACCAGGCCAGACAATATTCCAAAGATTCCACTGAAGAGAGGGTGATGAATCTTAATTCCATGGAATTTCAAAGGATTTTTATGAAACTTTGTAATAGTTAGGCGGCCTGTCAAGTCAAGTCCTGATATGGAGATAGAAACTTGGCAAGAAGGAGGAACAAGAAAGCAACCCTCACACAAAATCTGCATTTTGGCAGCACCTGCCTGCTTGGGCCTCCTGATGCTTTGGGGAGAACAGCAGTGCTGGTGGCCAGCTTATGTGCAGACATCACGCATTGTTTATTAATCCATGTCTTCCTGTGCTTTATTTGGCAGCCTGCGGTAGCTTGGCTAATGCAACAGCATTTAATAATGATCTCCCACTTACTTAAACACTCCAAGTGAGCAGCAGACAGAATCATGGGAACCAACCATTCATTGTACATGAGCTCAGCTACATCTAGTTAAATATTTGATGACAGTTCAGAAAAACTTTGATACTCTTCAGGCTCTTTCTGATTATGACTCTACAAGGCCATGAAGCTACCTCCACGATATATAAGACATCTGCACCCCAGGCCATCTAGCAATAATTGGCAGAATGGTCCAAGTAACAGAGTGCAAAGGCAAGATCACAAGCGGTGGAGGTGAACAAAGTATCTGTGCTTGCCTCCCTTGGTGGTCTCTTGGCCAGAATTGAGTTCAGTCTTTCCAACTTTCTTATAATGGTCCAATAAAATGCTGGGTCAGAGATCGAACGTGTGTCTCTTTCTTTACAAGTGGGACTTGTTCATAAGGGCAAAAACAGGATGGGAGATTCTAAATGGACAAATATGTGCCATCTGGGCACCATGTTACAGAATGAAGATAGATGATTGATATATAGATGTCTTGAGATATAACAGATTAACAGAGTTGGAAGGGACCTTGTAGGTCATCTAGTCCAACCCCCCTGCCCAAGCAGGAGACCCTATGTGTATCCCTTCCAAAAGTTGGCAGATTGTTACTGTTACTGTTAGTTTTATTTCTATGCCGCCCAACTCCCGGAGGACTCTGGGCGGCTTACAACAATATTGTCACTTCCCTACCCTTATTCAAGGACAGAAACCAGACAGGCTCATGAATCTTACTCAAATACCGACAGTGGAATAGTGTTCATCCCCCTGAGGATACAGACTACTTTCAGGGGGGAGTGTCTATGGAGATTCTCAGTCATCCAGGTAATGGTTGTCCCAAAGGTGCTATTTTTTTCCCCAAGAGGCAACTGGACTTTTTCTTTGTTTTTCTTTGAAGACATTTTGCTTCTCATCCAAGAAGCTTCTTCAGCTCTGACAGTCAGAGCTGAAGAAACTTCTTAGATGAGAAGCAAAATGTCTTCAAAGAAGAAAAACAAGGAAGTCCACTTGCCTCTTGGAAAAAAAAAAAGCACCTTTGGGATTTGGGGGGGGGTAACATGTATGTTATTATTCTGCCCAATGCAAGAAATAGTCTAAGACTTTTATGAGAAGCAGCTGGGAGGATTCAAATTTGCTGCTTCTTCCTAACATTTGCTAATGGTGGCCGTTGTGCCACATCTGAACCAGTCTTGTCCCAACTCTGCCACAGCTTTTCACCATACATTGTTTTACTTACAAATAGGTTGAGAGGCTGTTCATACGTCTACTTTGCTCCCAAGTCCAAACAAGTATATGTATATTGTGCACTGTAAATTAACCTTTTCCTAACTTCTGGCCCACTTTTGGTTGGAGTTGAGCCAGGGTTCTTCATATTGGCAAACGTTTGTAACTTGAAAGTTGTAAGCAATGTCTGTATAGTCCACATGGTTCTGCAAATTATGGAAATGAAAGTTGCTTCTACGGGATGGAACTTCCTTCTTTGCAAATTAAGAATTCTATAGGCAAAGAAAATGCCAAAAAGGAAGAAACAACACCAGATACGCCAATGAAGTCAGATTGAGCCTTTAAAGGCAAACATTGTTCTGCTTCAATCTGTAAGTAGTCATATAAGCCAGGGGTCTCCAACCTTGGCAACTTTAAGACTTGTGGACTTCAACTCCCAGAGTTCTCTGGGAGTTGAAGTCCACAAGTCTTAAAGTTGCCAAGGTTGGAGACCCCTGATATAAGCCACACCAAACAAGAGAGCTGAATAAGCTTCTTGGATGAGAAGCGAAAGGTCTTCAAAAGAAAAACCAGAAAGGCACCTTTGGGATAATCATGACCTGGATGACTGAGAATCTCCATAGACACCAAACAACAGCATATGTCAATATTCTGACATCAGGGCAGGGAATATTTTGCTGCACTGGTTCAATGGAACCAAAGAGAGGTGTCAGAATTTCACCAATATCAGCGTTTTGCCACCTGGAACATTACAAAACTGTAGAAACAATGTAGTGAATAGTGAAGATACTGAACTAGAACCAGAGAAAGCCATGTTCAAGTCCACCCTACCTCATAAGTAGAAAATAGGCACATCCAAATGTAAGCCACCTTGAGCCTCTATAGAAAATGCAGGATAAATATCCAGAAAATAAATAATTCATATCAGAAATTATTTAGAGCCAATACTCTTCATTTAAAGAGCCAGCTTTTTACTATTTTTATTCTACCCTTCCTGCAAGAAGTTCAGAGGGGTAAATGTTGCTGTATCTTTCTTTTTATGTCACTAACCATTGTGAAGTACTCTAGGCTAAGAAAGAGAAAGAAACTGATCTTTTTTACATTGACCCTGCAAAACTTCAGCATGGTTGGTGATACATTCTTCGTTCACTTTGGATAGTGAGATGGGCGGCATATAAATTTAAAAAAATTATAATAAATAAAAAATTTAACCTAGAAGAAGGTTAGCATTTTAGAGCCTGGCTTCTGAATACTTTCCAACTCCTTTGCTTTCTTTATAGGAAGTATCCGTATTTTCTTCCATTGTAAGAAACCAACATGCTTTTCTGCATATGCTTCTGCTTCCTCCTCGAGTCCCATCTGTATAGGTTTGTATCAATGTCTGTATTAGGAAGCAGGGGCAGGCCACATACTCTCTGCTCTGGGTTACGTGCCGAGGACCAAGAAGAGAGAGGGACTGGAATGGAAGAGTTAACGTCATTCTGAGATGCTGCCCAACTGCTTCTCCCATCAGAATACATAGCGAGAATGTTTTTCTCTGCAACTGCCAGCCAGATGCAGCCTGTTTTCTTTCTTTTGTCAGCATCTCCCATCACACCAAGTTTGGTCCTGCAACTAGCCAGTTTGCTGACAGAATGACAGATGGGCAGAGTCTGCAGCCCTTTACCTAATTTCTTTCAACTTTCTCTTAGACTAAAAATACTAATAATGGTGTCTCTGCCTTTTGATGAGGGAGCACCTGCTACCGCTGGGTTTGCGCTAGATGAAAACTAAGCAGTACAAGCTGTGGTAGAAACTTTGCCATTGTTGTCACATGTTGTGGGTACCAGGCCATCATTGTAAACCATGATACTATTAATTGATTTGAAATTCAGTTTTATTAACCCAGGTTTTGGGTTTAAGTGTGAACCCAGCACATGAGAAGTGGTGTGATCCCCTGGACAGTGTGTTGAATTTTGTCTGAGGATGGCTGAGTTTAAATTCATAGTCAACTATAGATTCATCATTGAATTTTGTGAGTTGGGTGAATTGGGATACTAAAAACCTCCTTCCTTTTCTCTGAGTACTGAGTCTGTGTATATAGAATGAATTTCCTACAGACTTCTTTCCTTTCAGGTATTTTGGTATGCAACTAAGTGCAAGATATTCATAAAGACCCTTGATGGCTCCATCAAAATTTATTTATTTTATTTTATTTATTTATTTTATTTGTCAAACATGTACTAGATAACAGGTATAAGTATAAACATGGACATGAACAAGGAATGGGTACAAGTAAATGGGGACAGTAGGACAGGGACGGTAGGCATGATGGTTGCGCTTATGCACGCTCCCTTTTACGGACCTCTTAGGAATGGGGTGAGGTCCACGGTAGACAGTTTAAGGTTGAAGCTGTGGGGGTTAGAGGATGTAACAACGGAGTCAGGTAGAGAATTCCAGGTGTTGACCACTCTGTTGCTGAAGTCGTATTTTCTGCAATCGAGTTTGGAGCGGTTTACCTTGAGTTTGTTCCTGGTCTTAGATGGACCAATGGGCCAAAATGCAATATGGCTTCATATGTTCATAATCATCTATAACCAGTAGTAAAAAAAAATTTGGATTTCACCACTGGTTGGCGGCGTAGTTGTAGGTTGTCCAAGCCCAAAATTTCAAGCCTGGTGGCATAAGGTATTCTGTTGTGAGCAGAGGAGTGGAGTACTCTTCTCGTGAAATACCTCTGGACTCATTCAATTGTGTTAATGTCCGATACACAGTGTGGATTCCAGGCAGATGAGCTGTATTCGAGAATTGGTCTGGCAAAGATTTTATATGCCCTAGTTTGCAATACAATGTTACTGGAGAAGAAGCTTCACAAAATTAGGTTAACAACTCTTAATGCCTTTTTGGCAATGCTGTTACAGTGAGCTCTGGGGCTTAGATCATTTGAGATGAGTACTCCTAGGTCCTTGACAGAGTGAGGGTCGTCTATGAGGTCGTATTTGCCCAGCTTGTATTTGGTGTTCTGATTTTGTTGCCAATGTGTAAGACAGAGCATTTGTTGGTTGAGATTTGGAGTTGCCAATTGTTCGACCATTCAGACACATAGTCAAGGTCGCTTTGTAGGGCAGTTGTGTTGAATAGTTTTATGTCATCAGCGAAGAGGATGCAGTTGCTTATAATATGATCGCAAAGATCATTTATATAAAGCAGAAAGAGTGTGGGTCCTAAAACGCTGCCTTGGGGGACACCACTGTAAACTGGTGCAGGGTTTGATAGGGCACTCCCTATTTTGACTACTTCTTGTCTGTTTGACAGGAACGCGGCTATCCACTTGTGCAGGGATCCAGAAATGCCGTAAGAGCTTAGTTTTAACAGTAGTTTGTCGTGTACCACTGAATCTTTGCAGAAGTCTATGTAAATTGCTTTACCCTGGTCGAGTTGTGTGGTCCAAATGTTTCTGCAGTGTAGTAGTTGCAGATTACAGGACAAATTTTTCCTGAAACCAAACTGCTTGTTAGAAAGTAGGTTGTTTGTCTCTAAGTGGAGGGTAATAGATTGGTTTATAATTGATTCCATGACTTTGCAGGTGACGCAACACAGTGAGATCGGTATGTAATTTTCAACTAGGCTGGAGTCTCCCTTTTTAAAGATAGAAATGACCATGGCTAATTACCATGGGTTGGGCAAGGAGCTGGTTCTGAAAGATACCTCATAGATTGTGCTTAGAGGTTCAGCTATGGCAGTGAAAAGCTTTTTCAAGAAGTAGGCACATAATCCATCAGGGCCAATAGATAGAGATGGTTTTAGGTTGTCAAATGCCTTTTCAACGTTATCTTGTGTAAAATCAATATGTAGCAGATCGTTGCAATTAGTTGTACGACTAGGAAATGTGGGGCATGAGCCATTGCTGTTGACAAAGACTGAACTGAAGAACTTGTTGAAGAGGTTGGCCTTAACGGCTTCATCATTACAGTCTTCCCCATTGGGCCCTTTTAGGGGTGGGATGGTTTTTCCGTCTTTAAGTTTGGTGTTTACGAAATTATAGAAGGCGCGGGTGGATTTTGTGTGTAACAGATTTTCCTCTTATTTGCTTCTGGTTTTCTGGTTGAAAAAAACCTAAATTCTGCAAACTGTTCACATTCTGCAGATCTAGATCAGTTAAGATTTGCTTACCTGGGTAGGATTTCTTTCCAACCAAAGGATACGGAAAGAACTATGCATGTCATGGAACAGTCCAATTTGTTCATGACTGAGTAATCTTTTGCAGAGAACTGCTAAAAGAGTGGAAGCCATGGAACCTCTGTTCAGCATATTTCTATATCCATTAAAAATCTATTTGCTCTTCTCAAAAAGACTTTGGCATCTTTGATCTTTAGTTTTATCAAACAAGGTTTAGTGGAATATATTATCTAGGTGCAAATACCACTTGAGCCAAATATAGGATGAGGACAAGGAAAAGGTGCCAGCTAACCAGCTAAAGGAGGTTCCTTTGAGTAGCTCATCAAACCAAGACATCTCAGTCTGTGCTCATTTCTCATGCAAGTCATTTAACAAGCAGTAATCCCCATCACAATCTCCCCCCGCCCAACACAATCCAATTTAATTTAGAGGAAAAATCACACAAAGGCTGTAACATCCAGCTTATCCCTTGAAATGCAATGGTTCTGTAGAAAAGAATTAATGTTTAATTCCATCTTAATTACTCAGAGTAATAATCCATTTACACAGAGCAATGCGGTCAGCACATGCATTGCATTGCTCTGAAGGGTCAGAGTCATGTGACTAATAACCTTGTCAGCTGACAGGCTGAATTAATCAGAGGGCATTGTTGTCATGAGCCCTGAGAGAGATTGGAGCCATTGATTAGATCCTTTGGATTGCATGGTTATGACTTTCAATTAGTAACTTTCTGGCATTAAGCAGCTCAACTAAACTGTCTTTGCCATGACCCAAATGGTAGTAACAAACCATTCTTTTAAAAATCTGTTGTCATGATACCATCCCATCCCCGGCCTATTATTGAAAACACATGACTTTGAATTTAATGGATCTGATATTAAAGTGGTGTTCTCTCAACACTGCCTTGCTTTATGTGAACTTGGTGATAAGATGGTTGGGAGGCAGAAACCCTCCAGCTCCTATTAGCCACTTCCAACTGCATTGGACAGGCCAACTTCCTTCCCTTCCTCCATGAGCATTGTAGTTTGTTATGCTGGGCCAATATTTCACCTGGATTCCACAGGGAGAGAGCAAATTAATGCTGGCATACTTTTGTGTCACATCATGGACTTGAGGAAAGCACATTACAGTATTGCTGCTGCCTGGATGAGCACTCAAACACAGAAAATGCATTAGTATCATCTCACCAAGTGGTGAGAAGTCCAGGGCCAGTAGGTCAAAATTTTGTTTCCTTTGGCTGACAGAGCAATTCTTTTTACTATCTTTGACGTCTCTGTTCTGTTTACAAGCAACATACATTCTGGGAGCAAATAAGAGCCTACCACAGTCAACACAGCAGGTGAACTTACTATAGAACCAAAACTAGAGTACAGACGATCTCTGCAGTTGCATCAGAGATCTCTCCCAGGCTGGCTAAACTCACGTATTTTTCAATAAAAGTTCTCCAAGACTTTGCAAGCTTGCTCATTATTTGGAGGCATTTGTCCTATTATTGATTCAGGGTGATGAAAAGCAAAAGTAATTGTGAGGAGCTCCAGAAAGATCTGTTTAAACTTGGTGACTGTTCAACCCTATGGCAAATACAATTCAATTTGAGGATGTATAAAATGCTTCACATTGAGGCAGAAAGCCCAAATTCACCTATATACCTTGATGGGGTCTCAGCTGCTTGTAACTAACCAGAAAGAAAGGATCTCGGAGTCATAGTGGAGAGCCCAATGAAGATGTGAACTCCGTGTGACAGCTGTGAAAAAGGGAAATTCCATGCTAAGGATCATTAAGAGAGGCATTGAAAATAAAACTGCCAACATTGTACTGCTCCTTTATAAATTGTAGCAGGCATGCATTGGTAGTATGTGTACGGTTCTGGTCACCCCATTAGAAGAAGGATTTAATAGAGCTAATAAAAGTGCAGAAGATGGAAACAAAATTATTGCAGGGTTTTCCCTAGAAGAAAAGGTTAGAATGTTTGGAATTCTTTAATGCAGAAAAAAAAGATGACCAAGGAAGGGAAATATTTGAGGTGTATACAATCGTACATGGTCTGGAGAAAATGCAGAGTTTAAAAAAAAAACATTGGGCTTATAGGCCATTGCAACTGATTAGAAGGAGATTCAGAGCAGATAACAGAGAGTACTTCTTCACACGGCACATAATTATCCTGCAGAATTCATTACCTACAGAATTCATAAGGTAGGGTCATAGGCATTAACTTAGATAGTTTTATAAAGGGATTAGATAGATTTATGTAGAAATACAGGTAGTCCTTAATTTACGACTGGTCACTTAGTTACTCCAGACCTCCCCTGGGTTACCTACAACATGGATTTGAAGTTCTGATAGCTGCCCCCCCTCCCCCCATGGTAACATGATTACATTTTGGGCATTCAGCCACTGGCTCGTATTTATGACCTGCAGTCACATGACTGCAATTGGCAACACTTTTTGCTGGTTTCCAGCATTTATTTCCAGTTTCCAGTTTGCTGGAAACCAGCATTTATTTCCAGTTTCCAGTAAAAAAAAAAAAACAGCCATTGTGGACCGTGGATTCACTTAGAAGCTGCTGTGTTTGCTTACTGACTGCAGTGTTTGCTTAACAACCATGTGATTCACTTAATAATGGTGGCAAAAAAAAAGTCATAAAGTTAGGCATGGTGACATATTGTTGACCCACCTAGCGACCAGCATGACTTATGACTGTCATTCTGGGGCTCAATTATGATCATAAGTTAAGGGCCACTTGTATCAAGGCCTATTATTCTTAAGGACTCCATGTTACTTCCGGGTTGGAGGCAGCATGAAGAGCCGAGGTGGCGCAGTGGTTAGAGTGCAGTACTGCAGGCTACTTCAGCTGACTGCTAGCTGCAGTTCGGCAGTTCAAATCTCACCGGCTCAAGGTTGACTCAGCCTTCCATCCTTCCGAGGTGGGTAAAATGAGGACCCAGATTGTTGAGGGCAATATGCTGACTCTGTGAATCGCTTAGAGAGGGCTGTAAAAGCACTGTAAAGCGGTATATAAATCTAAGTGCTATTGCTATTGCTAGCATGCCTCTGACTGCCAGCTGTAAGTGAGTAAAAGACAATATGTTTGTTTTTGTTGAGACAACTGGCCATTATAAGAAACAAAATGCTGCACTAAAATAAGTCTTAGCTTGATTCTTTTATTCTTATCCTAAATTTTATAATGGGCAGTGTTCAGGTAGTCCTTGACTTACAACCATTCCTCTAGTGACCCGTTCAAAGTTACAACGATACTGAAAAAATTGATTAACGACCATTTTTCACGGTTACGACCGTTGCAGCATCCCCACAGTCAGGTGATCAAAATCTGGACGCTTGGCAACTATCTCAGATTTATGACTGTTGCAGTGTCCTGAGCTCATGTGATCACCTTTTGGAATCTTCTGACAAGCAAAGTCAGTGGGGAAGCCAGATTCACTTATAACAACCGTTATTTTACTAACTTAACAACTGCAGTGATTCACTTAACAAATGTGGCAAGAAGGATTGTAAAGTGGGGCAAAACTCACTTAACAACTGCCTCACGTAGCAGCAGAAATTTTGGGCTCAATTGTGGTCGTAAGTCGAGGACTACCTACAGCTCAGTCTTGCTCGCAAACACACGTTGCAAACAGTTCAAATGTTATCCGACCACAATGCACTGAAATGGGGCCACACTCTTCAAGGCAATCTCCCCGGTCATTAGCTCTTGTTGGGCAACATTCAAAAATTCTTCCTATTAAAAAACAATCAGTTAACAAAAGAACATTTCCCTAAGAGCATAAGAGCTCTAATTGCAGGTACCTATTTATTGCGCAAAACATATTTTTCTAATGAATTTTAAAATGTGTTTGGCAGTTGTTCTAGCCCAATTATTAGCATGAACATTCAGGAGCAGAGTTGATCATGGCCAAGAAGCTGTCATCTTGGGTGGCACAGCAGGCTTGTCCTTCCCTTCATCCTCACTCTGGTTTGCTGTACAGAACCACCATCTGGTCCTCCCAGGAAGCTCACAGATTAGAATGATGCATATTGTGGCAGAGACAAATCTTGCGACAAGCCAATGGACGAGGACGGTAAAAAGCAGGCCGGTCTGCCAGCCTGAGTGGATTAATTGGGTAATCAGAGGAGAAGAGGGAAGTCTTAATTTGAAGTCATTCTATTCTCCTTCCCATATTAAAAACTTCCAGAGCCAAGGAGGAATGGCTATTGATTCAGAAGACTAATATACACACCTTGAGGGGGGGGGATATTAGCTGGGAGCGATTTCTTAATTAGTGCTATGATACAAGCCCCAAATCTGTTACCAGCATGCTTGTCATCCTAAACATAATGAGGCTGTGTTCAAATATGAGCCTTCTTTCTCATAATGTTGTTGCTTTTTTATTTTTCCTTGCCTGCGGAATTGCAGTGTAACGTCCACAATTTGTTTCTGTTAATGTTTTATTGCAAGGAAATTTACAGGATACCAGGGCACTATACTCAGCCGACCATAGTAATTGCACCCAGACATCATCAAAGGTTCTGTGGATAACCAGACATCACTAATTTCTGAAATGCTACAACGGAAGGCTTTGATTTCATGTGGGAGATTAAGTTGTTCTAGTTGGGGAAAGAAGCCCTGGAGGAGAATCCTTGTTTTATAGTTCCCTCCTGACACATATCTCGCAAGGGATGGGAACTCATGGCATGCATTCTCCGCACGGATGTATTGGGCGGTGTTACGTACTGACGTACGGAGTACGGATTTGCATAGCCGCCGCTGATTGGCTAATCTAGCGGCGGGAGAAATAAACTGCTGTCAGTGGCTAGCAGGCTTCAGGGAAGCCCTTAAAAGCGGCTTCCCTGCAGCCTGCCGGCAGTCCGTATTAGTTCCAACTAATAGACAATAAAGGTGCTGAACTGTCCCTACGTCTCGCCTCTTCATTGCTGCGCAAATCTAACACTGGCGATGAAGGTGGTTGAAGAAAGACAACAGGACAAAGGCACCTTGTGGCACCCGCGGCCATCTTAGAAGCAAACACCGACCTCCTCCGGCCAAACCAAAGGATGGCTACTCAAACCTCTCCAGCTCCAGCATTCTTTGATCCGAAGACGGAAGAATGGCGAACCTACATGTCCCATTTCCACATGTTCCTGGAGGCAAACAACTTCCAGGATCTACTAGACAACAGGAAGAGGGCTCTCTTCCTTACCTACTGCGGGCCACAAACATACAAGATGGCACAGACCCTGGTGGCACCAGCGGACATTGAGTCCATTTCATGGACAACTCTGCAAACCACACTGAAAGAACATTACATGCCCTCAGCCCCTCTGATGGTCAGCAGAAATGAGTTCTACCATCGGCGCCAACACGAAGGCGAATCCATTAACGACTTCGTAGCCAAACTCCGGGAGATCGTCTCCAAGTGCGAGTTCATAAACCCGGAGGAAATGATGGACAGAATTATTTTAGGTATGAGGGATCTCAATCTACAAAAGAAATTGCTAATCCAGAGGGGAGCAACCTTCAAGGACGTGGTCGAGGAAGCCAGAGTTGCTGAGTCGTCAAACAACTCCGCAGCTGACATCCGGAGAACCAGCGGAGTCCATCGCACATATCGGGAGACCAATTGGATGACCGAGGTTCCGGAGGACGAGGAAGAAACCGACGAGGAAGACCACATGCATCGCATACAACCAGAAAGAAGGGTGAGCCCAGAGACTTTGAACAAAGGCAGGCATGGTGTTCTGGCTGCCTAGGGGGCCATGCCAGGGCGGTCTGCAAATTTAAAGAAGCCATTTGCCACCTGTGCCAAAAGCAGGGCCATATTGCAGAGGCTTGCAGAGCCACCCAACCGACCCCCTACCAGCCAACCCAATTCCAACCCAAACACCTATGGGACCGGGGAGACATGGGCAAAACTGTTCAGGAGGCCAACGGGGCAGGCGAAGAGACGAGTACCAACACCAAGACAACAGGGGTGTCTACAACACCACTGTGGGTCACTCCGACGCCGGCCAAGGTGAGAAGTTCCACATCACCATGATCATTGAGGGAATTCCCTGTGATATGGAGCTAGACACCTGCTCCGTATTCACCATCATGTCCTGGGGGACCCTGAAGCAAGTTTTGCCAACCATCACAAGGCAACAGCTTAAACCACAGAACATAAGACTAAATGATTTCCAGGGCAATTCCATTCGAGTACTCGGCTGAGCAGAACTTCCAATCAGTTTCAAAGATTTCAGAGGGAAACTACCCTTAACAGTTGTAGAAGGGCACAGACCGACCCTGCTTGGAGTGGAATGGCTCAAGCCCCTCGGCATCGGCATCACCGGACTGCATCAAATCCAGGGGGACAAGCTAGACAAGCTTCTGGCTGACTTCCAGACCATCTTCGATGGGAGTCTAGGTAAATGTAAGGGCAAGCCCATATCGTTTAACCTAGACCCCAGTGTCAACCCCATTAGACTTAAGCCCCAAAGAGTCCCATTTGCGCTCCGACCAAAAGTGGACGAGCAACTGGACAAATTAATCGCCCAAGGGGTCTTGGAACCAGTTGATCATGCCACATGGGAGACGCCCATCGTCACCCCAATGAAGCCGGACAGCTCGATTCACGTATGCGCCAACTATAAGGGGACCATTAATAAAGCCCTGCAGCCAAACGCTTACCCTGTACCCGTTGTGCAACATCTATTGCACTCGTTGGGCAGTGGAAAAATTTTCGCCAAACTCGACCTGGCCCAAGCCTACCAGCAGCTACCTGTGGACACAGCCACAGCTGAAGCCCAGATGATAGTTATGCACCCCCCCCTTTTAAATGCAACCACCTGCAATTTGGGGTCAGCGTGGCCCCAGGACTGTTCCAGAGCATGATGGAATGATTACTACACAGCATCCCTGGAGTGGTCCCCTATTTTGATGACGTCCTCATCTCGGGGGACTCAGAGGAACAATTAATGGTCAGGCTGCGCGAGGTGCTAGGGCGATTTCAAGAAAGGGGGCTCAAAGTCAGAAGGGACAAGTGTAAGATTGGGGTCACCAGTGTAGAGTTCCTGGGATTCCTCATCGACGGGTCGGGTATTCGCCCCACAGACGCAAAAATAAAAGCCATCAAAGAGGCACCAACCCCCAAGAACAAGGGCTGAGCCTCTCCATAGACTCCTGGGGAAGACTGCCACGTGGACATGGGGACAAAGAGAGGCCAACGCTTTTGCCGCCGTAAAGGACTTGCTTTCATCTAACAGCGTCCTCATGCAGTACAGCGAGAACCTCCTCCTATTGTTACCGTGCGACGCTTCGCCTTTTGGAGTGGGGACGGTCCTCAGCCACAAACTACCCAATGGCTCAGAAGCCCCCATCGCCTATTATTCTAAGACATTATCACCAGCTGAGTGGAATTACAGCCAATTGGACAAGGAAGTGCTTGCAGCAGTGGCCAACATCAAGTGTTTCCACGAATACCTTTACGGCCGAAAATTCGAACTTGTGACAGACCACAAACCTCTATTGGGTCTACTTGCAGGCAACCAACAAACACCTCAATATATGTCACCCCAGCTGACCCGCTAGTCCACCTTCCTGTCCGGTTACAGCTACAAGCTAGCACACAGACCAGGGAAGAGCATCAGACACGCAGACACACTCAGCCGCTGACCAGCACCCGACCTCATGGAAGACCCCGCACCTGTGGCCGAAATCTTGCTGGTTGACATAGAACGAACCAGCCCCGTTACTTCTCGGGACATCGCGGAACACACGGCGAAAGACAAAGTACTGTCCAAAGTCATGAACTGGGTGTTAAGGGGATGGCCACAGGAGGAAGAGAGGGAAGAAATTAAAGCCTTTAAAAATAAACAGACCAAACTAGCTGTACTGAAGGGGTGTTTATTGTGGGGGGAGTGAGTTGTTGTTCCCTAGAGCCTGCGGAGAAGAGTAATACGGACACTACATATAGGACACCCAGGAATAGTGCACATGAAAGCACTAGCAAGGAGCTACCTGTGGTGGCCTAAACTGGACCAGGACATTACCGAGTGGGTGGCGACTTGCCTGCCATGCCAAGAAACTAGACCAGCTCCACCACGGACTGCTCCATTAGAATGGGAGACACCCAAAGCCCCATGGTCAAGAGTCCACATAGACTTCGCACTGCCCTATTGTCTTCATCTACCTGTATTCACTTTGATTATGATTATGTTTATACCTATACCTGCTATCTTGTACATGTTCGACAAATAACTAAATAAATAAAATAAAAAACATTGCTTATAGTGGTGGACGCCTATTCTAAATGGCTGGAGGTGATCAACATGCCCACATCAACAACGGAAGCCACAATACAAGTTTTGAGGAAGCTGTTCACGACCCACGGCCTGCCAGATGTCATCGTATCGGACAACGGGCCACAGCTGACAGCCAAACACATGGAATCATTCCTAGCCAACCTAGGAATAAGGCATGTGCTCATGTCGCCATTCAGTCCGGCTAGCAACGGACAAGCGGAAAGAATGGTGAGGATGACCAAAGAGACTCTAACTAGAATGGGCCCAGGGAACTGGCAGGAATGGATCAACCAGTTCCTGTTGGCACAACACATCACCCCATGTGCTGCCACTAACTGGAGCCCTGCCGAAATGCTAATGGAGCAGAAACTGAGGTCCCAACTGGACAGGCTGAACCCCATGTATAACCTGGAGACACGTCTGGACTCCAGCAAGCCAACCAGGACACTGACTATGGGTGAACTAGTTTTCGCACAAAACTTTGCAGGGGATCCCAAGTGGGTGAAAGCCACCGTAATCGCAGTTATCGGTCCCAAATCTTATAAAATTAAACTAGATGACAGCCAGGTGTGGCGAAGACACGTTGACCAACTCGGGAGTAGGTTGGGCGAATCCTGGCTCCGTCAACCGGAGACCACACCGGCAACCGAAGCCACGGCGGCAAGACAGGAGCAACGCGAGTCTCCGCCCTGAGGACCATACAATACAATTCAACAAGAAGCCCATGGCGAGAACCAGGCCCTACTCCTGAGACACCAGGGAGCCCTACTCTCAAGCCCGGAGATAGAACGCGAACACCTACCTGCCGCCGCCGGAGTCCAGAGAAGTCACCCGGGACCGGAGGACGACGACACCGAGACTTCAGCTGCCACGCCTGGAGGCCGGTTCCAGATTTTTCCACAACACGGAGAAGGAGCAGCAACAGGCATGTCTACTCCAGTCGAAGACTCCCGAGGAACTGAATCGCGCAGGCCCAGTAGGACTATTCGGCGCCCTGTTTACTTACATGACTATGTGACCTACGTAGGTTGCTGCTTGGACATTACAGAAACTAAGAGGGGAGGGGGGTTACATACTGACGTACGGAGTACGGATTTGCATAGCCGCCGTTGATTGGCTAATATAGCGGCGGGAGAAATAAACTGCTGTCAGTGGCTAGCAGGCTTCAGGGAAGCCCTTAAAAGCGGCTTCCCTGCAGCCTGCCGGCAGTCCGTATTAGTTCCAACTTAATAGACAATAAAGGTGCTGAACTGTCCCTACGTCTCGCCTCTTCATTCCCGCGCGAATCTAACAGGCAGGTAGATTTTGCCTGAAGTAGACAATCATTCTAGAACACAGCCAGGTTGTAAGTCATATAAAGATACTGTGTTTCCCCAAAAATAAGACAGGGTCTTATTTTCTTTTGACCCCCGAAATATGGCCTTGGCCTTATTATCGGGGGGGGCTTATTATTTTGGAGGTGCAGTAGGCAGCAAGCCCACCGGCCCCACCCTCTCCATCCCACCACCTGCTTGCCTGCGGCCGCAATGACCCAAATTCTCTGCACGCCCTGGCTTCCACCTGTCCTGCTTGCTGGGCTTGCTGCTGGCTGGCCGCCGAACAGCTGACTGTGCTGCTCTGGCCTCGCGGGGGCCCTTTCGCCCTCCTGGCAGCACTGCTTTTGGCCGTCCTGCTGGGCTGCTCCTGCCTGGTTCAGGGTGAGTCGTCCCAGATCTATGACCTCCGGAGCACCCCCCTGCTGCCAGTGGAGCTGCGCCACCCACGCCGCCTTGCACAGCCAGCATGAGAGCTAGTGCCCATCAGGGCAAGGGCCTGAAGAGCGCCGGGCTCAGCTCGTAACCTGGAGCCTGCAGCACCGAGTAGACCTTCAGGAAGGTGCTCAGCAGGTGAAGCGACTTGGCTC
>QLTV01002693.1:455774-466700 GCA_003457575.1 Thermophis baileyi
CCAGCGCCTCGCACTCTTGCCAGCCCTAGCCCTGTCGACCTGGGACTGGGGGGAGGGTACTGGTACTGAGAAAAAAACTTCTCGCAAGTTCGAGAAGTTGGAATTAATTGATTGACCTCGTGAGAAGTTTTTTTTTTACGGTACAACTTGTTTCTCTGCACACAAGGGCGAGAAACGCGGCAGAGCTGGAAGTCAGGTATTCATGCGTCTCACTTCTCCACTGCCCCCCCTCCCCACCTGCCACTCCCCCTCGCCGGCCAAGATCAGCAGGCCCGATTCGGGGAGCTGAATGTGCTGCTGCCGCCCGAGAGGAGAAGAACATGAGAAACGGGCTCTCTCACAGCGCCTCCTCTCTCTCTTCTTCTCCCGAGTGGCAGCAGTGCGTCCGGCTCCCCCAATCTGGCCTGCTGACCTCGGCCAGCGAGGGGGAGTGGCAGGTGGGGAGGGGGGCGGCGGAGAAGCAAGATGCATGGAGCGAGACAGCTCCTGCCATGCCCAGCAAGGGGGGTAGAAGAGACGGCAAGGGGAGCCCTATCTCGCTCCATGCGGTGGGGCGGTGGATGGGGTGGGCCGGGCCGCAAGACATAAACGCTGGCTGGAAGCTGCTGGAAGTGGAGAAGAGGCCGGTCGGGCCAGCCACCTGCTGCCGTGTCTTCTGGCAGCTGGGGCAGAGAGGCAGCGAAGGACGAAGGGAGCCGTAGCCCCGCATGGAGCTGGAACCATAGAGCAGGAAGCGCACTCCCAGAGCGGCCGCTCCCGGAAGACTCGGCAGCAGGCGGCTGGCCCAACCGGCCTCTTACCGCTCAGTCGGCGAGTGGCGCTCTTGCCTGCCAGAGGGGGGGTTGTCCGCTGGGTGGGCACTACGTGGCAAGAGGTGCCGGGCGGCTGCTCTCTTGCAAGTGGGGTGGGAGTTTGCAGGCAAGGGGGATGGATGGATGGGAGGCGGGTGAGCGCCAAGAACACTGGGGGGAGATAGAGCGGAGAGGCAACTCCCGATCAGCTCAGCTGATCAGCGGGTCCTGATTAAGGGGCCCAGCTGCCATTAGCTGACTGGGGAAAGGAAGGGCTGCCTCCTGTGCTGGCCACGCCCACCCTTTCACTAGGGCTTGTTTTCGGGGGAGGGCGTATATTTACGCCCACCCCAAAAATCAGGCTTGGCCTTATTTTCAGGACATGTCATATTTTGGGGGAAACATGGTATCTAAAACTGGTTCCAAAAATAGAGACCCATAATCAATAAAGATGGGCAATGTATTCGATCATATTTACTAGAATTCTCCAGCCAGCTATGCTGGCTGGAGAATTCTGGGAGTTGAAGTCCACAAGTCTTAAAGTTGCCAAGTTTGAAGACCTCTGTAATAGAGGTATAATACAATAATGGGCTTCCCCATTATCAGATGGTCAGCCATGTTTTGTACCAGTTAAAACATCTGGGTAGTCTTCAATAGCAGCCAACTCTGGATTAAGTCACAGTAGTCCCGTGGGGAGAAGAGGTGGACACAAATGATCATAGTCAGTGCCTTCTAATCCAGAAAAGGCCACAATGGACATGCTAACTAAATCTGGGTAAAGTTTTCCTGGACATAGCTTCAGCCTGTGCTTCCAACCTGAACCTTAATCCAGGAGCACCACTAGGGTGTGCGCTTGCATTTTGGGGAAGGGCCCAATCCCACCTAGAGCCAATATTGGTGCCAGCTTCTAAATCAACAACCATTTTATCTTGCTTACGTTGAACTTGGTTTGTTTTTCCTCTTTCAATCCTTACAGTCTCAAACTTTTACAGCATCTGCTTCTCAGCCCAGAGCAGAGATGCATAATGGTATCATCAGCATATTGATGATCCCTCATCTGATGCTTATGGATGAGCTCTCCCGATGGCTTCATGTAGGTCTTAAATGAAATAAAGGAGGGTCAACATCCAGAGCATCCCATACTGGCATGTTTGAGCACTCATACTCTTCATCCCTACACACATCAAATAGAATTGTTAATCAAGCAGGACTGAAAACATTTGCAGGAGATCCCAAAAGATATAGTAGGTAAGAGCATTTATAGGCAACTGATGGACTCCACAAGACAAAGAGGCTTGTGCTTCCCTATAAAGGTCCTGCCACAGGTGACCCATAACAGCAACCATTAAGAGCAGTTTCTATTTTCAGAATCCTACCCAAAAAGGGTTCAGATAACAATAGCAATAGCACTTAGACTTATATACCGCTTCATAGTGCTTTACAGCCCTCTCTAAGCGGTTCACAGAGTCAGCATATTGCCCCCAACTATCTGGGTCCTCATTTCACCCACCTCGGAAGGATGGAAGGCTGAGTCAACCTTGAGCCGGTGAGATTTGAACTGCCAAACTGCCCACTTAGATAGCCCACTTCTTCCAGAAACCTTTGAAACTAACTCATCATCTCCACTATCTTTTTCAGAAATGGAGGTCGGAGACAAGACAGTAGTTGTCTAATATGGCTTAATCTTGGGTCAACCTCTTGAGAATATAAATTCCTCTTTCAAAGATGGTAATATCTCCCCCTGCCAAAAAGAGGCATTTATCACAGTCAAACCCAGTCAGGTGTGCCCTCCCAAACTAGCCAGGTGGAACAAGGATAAAGTCCACAGATTGCGAGATTTGCTTCATAAAGGAACTTGCTCTTTCCTTCAAGATTTGTAAATTCAAACATATCACAGATGATATTGTAATATATCATCCCTGTTAAGTTGTGGGCGCAAGAGAAGAGGCGGAATGCAGGAAGAGTTTTCAGCACTTTTATTCTTAGGCGCGATCAGCAAGACAAGAGCCGGCAGGCTGTCAGAGCTCTCCTTTTAAAGAGCTCCGTCAGCCTTGTCAGCCACTGACAGCAGTTTATTTTTCCCGCCGCTAGATTAGCTAATCAGCGGCAGTTATGCAACTATAGCTCCATATGTCAATACATAACACCCTCCCCTCCTAGATAGTACTTAACCAATCAGGTGTAGATTAAGCTACGTAATCACGCAGGTAGGCGGGGCACCTAAGGACATGACCGGACCTGCGTGGTTCACTTGTTCCAGCGGCAGTGGCCTGAAAAGTCAGGCCTGCTGCCGCTCCTGAGTCCTCGAAAGAAACCTCCTCGAACACTCTCATGGGCGTGGAGGACTCCGCCCCGGCCTCTCCTTCTACAGTGCCTTGATCACCCTGTGGAATGCCCGCTTCTACAGATAAGTGTTCGTGCGCCTCCCTCAGGCTTGAGTCTAGGTTTATGGTGTCATCTGGAGTCAGGGTTGGTTTTTTATTGAAGTGGTTGCCGGGTGCCAGTTTGTATGCTCTCCGGGGTGGAGTATCGCTCTGCTCTTGTACAGAGTCTGTTTCTGGTTGGACCCTGGGATTTTCTGGCTGCCTTAACCATGACTCTCCCAGTCTATTCCTAAGTTGGTCGATGTGTCTTCGCCACACCCGTCCATCCTCGAGTTCCACTTGGTATGATTTTGGGCCCATTAGTGCTACCACCTTAGCTAGCACCCAAGTGGGATACCCTGTGTAATTATGGGCAAATACTAGATCTCCCTTCTCGAATGCCCTGGTTTGTCTGGTCGAGTCCAATGGGGTTTCTGGGTGGTAATGGGGGTGCAACCTATCTAGCTGTGACCTTAGTTTCCGTCCCAACAATAATTCAGCCAGGCTCCTATTTGTGGTTGCACTGGGAGTGATATGTTGGGCTAGAAGGAATTTATCTATTTTTTCTTGCCAGTTACTGGGGCCCATCCTGGTTAGTGTTTCTTTGGTCAGTCGCACCATTTTTTCCGCTTGCCCATTGCTCACTGGATTGAATGGGGCGACCAGTGCATGCCTAATCCCTTGTTCTGCTAGGAACGATTCTATGGCCTTGGCTGTCAATTGGGGTCCGTTGTCAGAGACTAGGACGTCTGGTAACCCATGGGTTGCAAGGATTTTCCGTAGGGCCCGGATGGTTGCCTCCGTGGTCAGATTAGGCATGGTGACTACCTCTAGTCATTTGGAACAAGCGTCTACCACAATTAAGGTTTGTCCCATCGGCCCTGCAAAGTCAATATGGATTCTCGACCATGGTCCCTTAGGCACTTCCCACTCCCTGATCGGTGCCCACGGTGGAGCTGGCCGGGTTTCCTGACACGGCGTGCAGGTGGCCACCCACTCTGTAATGTCCCTATCCAAGTTTGGCCACCATAGTTAACTTCGAGACAATGCCTTCATCCTTACAATCCCGGGATGGCCCACGTGTAATGTTTCCAGGACTTGTTTCCTCAATGCTTGTGGGACAATCACTCTCTCCCCCCATAACAGGCATTCCTTTAAGGTTGATAATTTGGATTGTCTATTCTGGAATAGTTTGAATTCTTCTTCTAGTTTCTCTTGCGGCCACCCCCTCAATACCCAGTTTAAAACCCTGGACAAGGTTTTATCCTTCGTGTATTCTGCTATCTCATTTGATGTGACTGGGCTGGTAGTTCCAATGTCCAAAAGTAATACTTGTGCGATGGGGGCCGGGTCCATAACAGGCTCTGGCAGGGGGCACCTGCTGAGTGCATCAGCGTTGGTGATACTTTTCCCCGGCCGGTGCACTAGCTGGTGGTTATACCCCATCAGGAAAAGTGACTACCTCCCATTCTTGGGGACATATAGTTCGGTGTTTGTCAATCAGCAGTGATGAGGCCCAAAAGGGGCTTGTGGTCCGTTATGAGTTCGAATTTCCTCCCATACAAATACTCATGAAAACGTTTTATTCCCGCCACCACAGCTAAGGCTTCCCTGTCCAATTGGCTATAGTTCCTTTCCGCGGGTGATAACATTTTCGAATAGAACGCAGTGGGAGGCTTTGAGCCGTCCAGTAGCCGGTGGCTAAGGACAGCCCCCACTCCAAAAGGAGAAGCGTCGCAAGTCAATAAAAAGGGAAGAGTTTCATTATATTGGATAAGAACACTATCAGATGATAACAAGTCTTTAACAGCGGCAAATGCATGGGCTTCCTTCCATCCCCAGGTCCACTTGGCCGTCTTCCCTAGTAGCCTATGCAACGGTTCAGCAACGGTGGCCTTCTGTTTTTAAAAAATACTATAAAAGTTTAACAGTCACTTGAATAAGTGCTCCTGGACCATATTCCACAAGTCTAATGAAGATAAAGAAGTAAGAAAGCTTCACCACCCTTCCTGCCATGGTGTAGACTAGAAGCTGAGATCATACCTGTATCCCACTATTTGTTCCTTGTTTTTTTACCAGGATTTCTCCAGCATCTCGTTATTTCATCTGCTACATACCTCAGTAAACCAAGTTTACCTTAGTAAACTAAGGCACTCTTCCAGGATAGGCGGATAAGGAGAGGCTACTTGGGTACAACCGTATCCAATGTGTTCATTCCTCTGTGTTCATTAGGTCTACTCCAAGTCACCAGTTAACTCCTGAATACCTTCTGGAATCCAATGTATCCATAAGGCTTATGGGTGGCCCATTCTAATCAGTCCTTTTACCATATGAAGGTTCATGATGCTGGTTATCTCCGTGGTTACTACTAGAAGAATACTGTATCTCTTCCTAACAAGATTTACTGTGTCTCCCATCACCTGATCAGATTTCAGCTGCTCCAAGATATCTATATCCAGCATGTAGTTTCCATTGTGCATTGAACTCATGATGACCTGGGACAGGTCTATGGTTATCATAACAGTCATGAAATCCTGGACTGTATCTGATTCTACTCTTGGAGAAAGTAGGTGGAAAACCCCCAGCATTAAAAGTCTGGCTGAATCTACTACAAACCCGGTGGTGAAATCAAACAGCCTGGGTAGAAATGCTTCCATGCATCAGGGAAGACAGTACAATAGCAGTACCCTAGCTTGTCCTCAGGCCTGAACATCGCAAACAAGAACTTACATCCAAATTATCTGGGGATCTTGTAGTTGACCCCTGCTACAGCTCCTCCATACCTTGGGGTCAAGATTGATGTGGCACCCCTCATTTGGATGCTACACTCATGCTGGATGTATGTTGGGTAGAAGAAAGTCCCCATCCTTGCCCAGATAGGTTTTCTTGATACATGCTAAAAATGGCCTCTCGTCCTTGAGTAAATCAGGGACAAGGAAAGATTTAATGCAGAGTGATCAGGTATTTAATAACATTGGTGTAAGTTGAAGGATTCAATTAATTCAGACTTGTGGTTCTTAATCTGAGAACAAATGATCAGAATGGGAATTGGTCAAAAATTCCCAGTCTCCTTTTCTCCATAATGGATACTTTAATCTCTTACAGATCTTCTCTTTTGTTATTATAGTAATTGTCCCTTCCTTTCTATATCCTTCCCTGCCTTCCACCTCAATCCTGCTCCTTCCCAGGGATTATATAGCAGTACCAAGACTTCTGTCTCTGCCCAGAACAAAAAACAAACCACCAATGTTCTTCTATTTGTTTCAGTTTGTTCCTTCAATCACCTTTACTATCACCACCTCCACTAAAACTACTGCTGCATCACAAGCCCTCCAGTATTCTGTACTGCTACACTTCAGCTCCAAAGCCTTGGACTTATCGCATCAATCACTGTCACGGTTTCTTGTACAATGTTTTCCTTTCGTCAGTGTTGTGATCTGAGCTCCAGTGGTGGACAAGCTACAGTAGTTTTCTGCCTCTGTTTCTGCCTTAGACAATGGATTTTGGCAAGGCTCCAAGTGGCAACCCATCTCGACAGGCAGTGTCAGTAGGTATAACCACAGTTGCACCTGTGATGGCTAAAAACACAGAAGCCAAGAATCCTGGTTTCTCACCATCACACACACTGCTTATGTCCCCCCAATACTGAAGACTTTGCCCACTGTAATCTCTCACCTAGCCCAAGTATCCAGTTCTCAGCCAGACCCATTGTTTCCTTTTCCTTCTCTTTCATCTACACAGTTTCTTGCTTATTCCACACATTTTCCCACTGACATTCCTTCTTTCTCTAATATCAGGATCAGCATCACTGTCAGCATATCCATCACTCGCCTTCACCAGCTAATAACGATTTCCCTAGCTAATAATAAACCTAATTACTAGCTCACTCCTAAAACAGTTTCTCATTCACCTTGTTAACTCCTGAAAAGACAGAACAGTCTATGAGCGTGCATAGACATCTTATGTATCTTTTCTTTCTTAAAAAACAAGATTCCAGAATTAAAAAAAATATTTGCTGAATTCCCCGTATTAAAATCTCATAATAGTTGTATTTCTCTATTTTTAACAATAAAAAATCTGTTACTTGCAACAAAATCTTTAATAACAGGATTCATAAGGTCAGGTAAGGAAGATTAATGGGTAAACAAATTGTCCCTGGAGAGCAATGGTTTGGATATCATTTGCTAGAAAGTTGGTGATTACTTTACACGCCATTTCCCTTCCTCAGAATTATATTGTTATAAGGTATATAAAATTGCTTTTATCTACAGAATATATGCAGGCACGAGGGCTCATCCATATAGCCATATTGATGTGCTTTCCCTCTACACCTGAGACAGGAGAAAAAGTATGATTTGTAGTCACAGCCAGCCTTTTATCATACCTTAGGAATGAGGCTGAGGTGCTGCTACCCTCAGAAGAAGTAACCTGGTTGTGACAAGTTCTTCCAAAAAGACATCCGTGTGTGGAGAAGCACCCCTTCCACTGTCTAACTCTGACCTGGAAAGCTCAGCTCTGGACAAATAGTAAGGGTGGAGCCTTGAGCTGCAGGGAAGAAAGAGCAAAGATTTCATTGTCCCAAAGGTGCTTTTTCAAGAGGCAACTGGACTTTCTGGTTTTTCTTTCAAGACGTTCCACTTCTCATCCAAGAAGCTGAAAAAGCTTCTTGGATGGGAAGCGAAACCGTCTTCAAAGAAAAACCAGAAAGTCCAGCTGCCTCTTGAAAAGGCACTTTTGGGACAACCGTGACCTGGATGACTGAGAATCTCCATAGATGTTTAGCAGAGATTTCATTCTAACCCTCTCCCCCACCATCAATGACTATGGTTGGTGAAAAGGGAATGCCTCAGTTCTTCCTTCCTCCCTCCCTTCCTCCCTCCCTCCCTGTCAGCCCTTTGAGGTAATCCAGGCAAGAAGCATAATGAGTACTAATGCTACCTTAATTGTAATGTTACAGTATCAGAATCTTGCCAGTCTGAAAGTACTTCTCTCCTTCCTTACTTTTACTCTCCAGAAAACTAAGGAGGTCCGTTCTGAGATGTTTTCTCAATCAGATTTCATGGGACTAGGCTACAGCTTTTCCTCCTGTCTCCCAAGGTCATTCCCACATATCATTACCCTCCCCTCCTTCCCTCCTCTGGTGCATTTACAGTATTGTCAAGGCATTTAATTTCTCCGTTGAGAGCCTCAATCTGCTAGCTAGCTGCTATTCTCACAAGGGGATTGGGGGGCGGGGATGGCCAGGCATTTTATGCCTGCATCACCAGACTGGAGCTTGCTAAGGGGCTACTACTCTGCTACTTCTTGTCATTTTGAAGAAGCAGGCAGGAGGGCAAGGGAGGCTCAACTTCGCTCAGCCTGTCCCCAATGCAAGCTCAGGTGCTAAGTTGCAAGAAGGAGCATCGCAAAGTCAAGATGATAGCAACAACCATCTGCCCTCTTTTTGCCAAACAGGCACAACACTGGTAGAAAATGGATGAAGCTCTGGGACCCATGTTTTTTTACTACCCATGGGATGTACCTCCCAGCTGGAATCCAGCCCTCTACAAAGGCCCTTCGTTTAATACCCAAAGAATATAATTTCTGTTTCAGGATTCACACAAGGGGCAGAAGTGGGGCTGCCTTCTCATAAAGAAATGGCAGAAACCAGCGAGTGACAAGCTTCTGCTGTGACATTCTTTGTGAAGTTGGGAATACTTAGGAGTTCTGCAGAGACTTTCAGAAAGTCTCTGCAGGATCTATTGTTGTTGTTAGTCGTGAAGTCGTGTAGTCGTGTCCGACCCATCGCGACCCCATGGTCAACGTTCCTCCAGGCCTTCCTGTCCTCTATCATCCCCCGGAGTCCATTTAAGCTCACGCCGACTGCTTCAGTGACTCCATCCAGCCACCTCATTCTCTGTCGTCCCCTTCTTCTTTTGCCCTCAACCTTTCCCAGCATTAGGCTCTTCTCCAGTGAGTCCTTCCTTCTCATTAGGTGGCCAAAGTATTTGAGTTTCATCTTCAGGATCTGGCCTTCTAAAGAGCAGTCAGGGTTGATCTCCTCTAGGACTGACCGGTTTGATCGCCTTGCAGTCCAAGGGACTCGCAGGAGTCTTCTCCAGCACCAGAGTTCAAAGGCCCCAATTTTTTGGCGCTCAGCCTTCCTTATGGTGCAGGATCTATTAACTTTCCAATAATATTAGCTTTCTGGAAGACATGTGGATGATGAGCCTCTATATAAGGACGGTATCCCCAAAAGAAGTAACAGGCTGCGCTACTGCCACGTCCGGAGGCTCAGGCAGACACAGCAAACGCCTCCGCTGAGGCAAAACAAAAGCCCCCAGGGGGCGCTCTTTCAGCAGGCCAAGTGGACTCCTGCAAACTCCTGATCCGCCTCCTCCACCCGCGCTCGAAGCTTCGCTCAGGAAATCTCCCGGGGGGGGGGGGGAGTGGCGAATACATCTTTAAAGCTTGCACAGGCTTCAGCTCATCTCAGCTGTGGGTTGACAACGAGATGGCCCTGCTGTGATGACATGTCCTCTGTGCACAGTAAGCTAAGGTCCTCAAGCCAGGGAAAGGAGACTGTGTGGATCAGGCCTGTGAGTGGGTGTGCATGCCTGTGCAAGAAAATAATTCATTTTGTCCAAGTTATGTAGTTTGTCTGATACAAAGATGGAAGTAAGATATCACAAAAGGTGACATTATACTATTTTGACATTATGGATTTCACCATTTAAAAAAAAAAACACTGTTGAGTTTATGTATGGCATTCAGCAGGAGAAACATTGGAAGAAAAAACATGAAATCAAAACTTCTGGAAGCAAAGCACTATGGAATATTCACACCTCTGGGATTTGAGCTACAATTTTGGATCTTTTTTGCCCAAGCAGATTATTCCAGTTAAGAGGAAATAAAGAATGAAAAAGACTTAGAAAAAAAAAGACAATTAGAGGATGAGCATAATATCTGGATGTGCGGTGAAATTACTATCATGAATAGTGCCTAATGTATGTTAAAAGGTTCATCTGAGCCAAGGTCAAGGAGAAAAAACCTATTTGCTGTCTTTTAAACCTGGTGAAATATGCACTCCTGTATTATATACTGAGACTGTGCACACCTTTTAGAGAAAGCAAATCTAAAGCCATAATAACAAGTTATTCAAATGGCAAAATGTTGCTGTCAAGCAGCAGGTGATCTTGCATTACTCTTTTTTTTCTTGTACAGAACCATTAGAGTACTCATTTGGTACAGGTGGCAAGGACAATCTGCTATGTATACAAAATAATATGACAAAAACAATTTGACAGCTGAATTGGGCATAATGGAAGAGATAGCTGACAATGTTCTTTGTTTAGCAAGGCCAACTGTACTTGCATTGAGGAGTTTTCTGTTTAAGGCATAGGATCCCAAATAACCATCTTATCTAGGATTAAAATTTAACTTTAGTGCAGGAAAAAGCATGCACTGTTAGCTGTCACAGGAATACCAGGGGATCTCCTCTCCTCTCTTCTCTCCTACCCTCCTTTCCTCTCCCCTCTTCTCCTCTCTCCTTTCCCCTCCTCTCCTCTCTCCTCCCCTCCCCTCCCCTCCTCTCCTTTCCCCTCCTCTCCTCTCCTCTCCACTCGTTCCCCCTCCCCTCTCCCCTCCCCTTTCTCCTTTTCCCTCCTCTCTTCTCCCTTCCCTTCCCCTCCCCTCCTCTCCTCTCCTTTCCCCTCCTCTCTCTCTCTCTCTCTCTCTCTCTCTCTCTCTCCCTCTCCCTCTATATCCCTCCCTCACTCTCTCTCTCCCTCTCC
>QLTV01002693.1:466844-482052 GCA_003457575.1 Thermophis baileyi
TGACTGGACTCCAGTCGCGTCCTCTTCCCTTCCCTCCTCTCCTTTCCCCTCCTCTCCTCTCTTCTCCCTCCCCTTCCCTTCCCTTCCCCTCCCCTCCAATTATGTTTTATGTCTCTCTTTGTCCTGGCTTATGAAAATCCAGGTCTGTTTTATTTTTCTTGTGAGAAGATATTCTAAAAGAGCATTTTTGTGCTTGAATACAAGCTGAGTAGGCGAAAAACAAATCAAGGAAGTCACTTTTCCCCCCATGTAAATTGAGTTCTACACCCCGTAGTCTGAACCAGGAGAAACCTCTTAACAATCCTTAGGTAATGATACCAGTGAAGCAGCAAAACTCTGGGTAAGTACCAGCTGGCAGGAAGGAGTGTTATCTGTGTCTCCTTGTTGCCATCCAAATGTCTGGTTAGCCCTTCAGCGCTCCTCCATTTCTGTTCTAAAGCTTTCTATGACTCAGATCTGATGAAACCAGCCCTAATCCTATGGGATATATGCAATTTTAGATTTCCTGTCAGTTTGTAAATTTATATACCACTTCCTTTATAATGGTATCCTGAAGCAGTTAACAATTGCAGTGCAGTAATAAAAGGAGTAAACAAAAACAATATAAAATAATATATTCATTAAAAAGGGAGCGTTCATATGGGGAAGACACAGATAAAGAGAGAGGTCTTCGAGAGATATCTAAACGTTGTATGGTACACAATTTCAGAAAGCTAAGCTTTCCAAAATTCAGGCACTGCCGCAACGAAAGAACTACAAGATGGCACTCTGTATATAACTGTAGCAGAACTCCCCCTGATTATTCTAGTGATCTGTGAGGTCTGTAGACACTTTAGTTTTCTCTCTTTTCCTAGTCCCAAATGATGTAGGGTTTTAAAGGTCTTCAGCAAAACCTTCAACTTAGCTTAATAGCTAAATAGCAGCTAGTGCAGTCCCTTCAACAAAGGTATCACACTTGTTTTGCCAAGATCTATACTCAGCAGTTCTGGCTACTGTATCCTGCACCAGTAGCAGTTTCTGGAACAATTGGAAGCATAGCTGTACAATAAACAATCTCAACATAAGGTTAGCAGTGCATGAATAGCAAGTAGTTGGGTTGAATCTGCCTAGGAAAGGTATAGTTGGTATATCAGCTAAAACTAGTAATCAGCCTTTCTGGGCACAGAGGTTGTGTTGAGTTCCCACTGATTTTAGGAGCATCTTCAAACCATGTTCCCATGTTTTTGGAGTGAGTGCAAAGTCCTCTGTTCCAAAATCCATCCATCCGCCCCATCTAAAAGGGGTCGGATGTGCCAGGATTCCATCTTAATTTATTGTCTCTTAGCAATCTGACAAGTTATTAAGTTTGGTTTTGGTTTTTAGAATTTTAGAAATGGTCCATATGATGCTTTAAACATATATAGTAATATATACTGTAAATACTGCCCTTTTTGAGGTGTGTGGAGGGATGTTTTCAAGTCAGAGTTCCGACTGCCTGGATATTGAGCCTACGGCAGAACTAGAACTCACAGTTTTCTGGTTTCTAGCCTTGGG
The DNA here is from genome assembly GCA_003457575.1 of Thermophis baileyi. Lineage (NCBI taxonomy): Eukaryota > Metazoa > Chordata > Lepidosauria > Squamata > Dipsadidae > Thermophis > Thermophis baileyi. The sequence goes on from QLTV01002693.1 coordinate 468,378, forward strand.
CTTTAATTACTGCACCAAACTTGCTTTCACTTTTACTTCCCTATTTATTAATTGCAAACTCTTTCTTTATATAAAGATCCTACTGTAGTTAATGTGGCACCAACTGTGTCTTAAGGGGAAGGTATCACTAAGACAAATTTAGCAGAAGAAATAAAAACACTTGATGGATCAATCTTGAGTTGAACTGTTGCATCCAGTGGGAGCTACTCAAGATTTTTTTATATACTGTGTGCCAGATCCTGGGTGAAAAGTTCTCATAATGGTAGAGTATGGCCTTTTGCCTACTGGGAGTTCTGGAAGTTGTAGACCATAGGAATGCTGATTGTTTATCAGCCACTCTGTCCCACACTTTGTGGTCATGTTCATTAATTGGATATCCACAATGGAGCTCTGCCATCAAGGGTCCATCTGGTTCCTGGCATTAGATCCAGAGAAGGGACTCTCTACTTATTTTTCTGCTGGGAATATAACTGCAATCTGCTAATCTTTGACAAGAATGTGGTTGTTAAGAACAGAAGCAGAGAGAGGAAACAAATTGGAATTTGATGGGGATGATCAAAGTGCTGGCAGTGTGCCAGGCACTGCACAAAGCCAAAGAATTTAAGGCAGGCTTTTGTCCAAACAGAAGGGGTGCTTAACTAGCTAGCACAGCCTCCCACCCCCCTCAACACACACACTGGGGCCTTCCAGATCCCATACATCTATAATTCTCATAATTCCCCACCCATGAAAAGTAAAACAAAAATATCATTGCTGATTACATTTTTTATGTATTACCCAATTGTATGCAGTATTTGAGTTTATGAAAAATCATAACCTGCACGCTAAGTGATGCTGCTTTTTCCATAAATGAAGAAAAGCCCTGAAGATATTTATTGTGTAAGAGGCACGTTTTTGTGATGTACCAGTATCCATAGCTCTACAAATGCCTATCCTATCACTTAAATATTAACATCTAAAATATGACAATATTAGGGGGAAGGATGCAATGTTGTTTCCTTTAATTCTTGAATTTGTGTCATTTTTAAGACAAGAGTTTATGAATGTCAGACTACTTGCTTTGCCTCTAGATATTTACAACTTATGCGTTGTGAAAGATATAAGCATTCTGGTTTATTTAACAAAACTGGATGGTGGGTGGAAGAGAAAACTTTGGTTATTCAGTGAGAATGGAGCAGTTAGACCAGCCTGGGGAGTGTTAGCTGGGAGTGATGAAAGTTATAACCCAACACATGTAAAAAGAATCAGATTGGTAGATGGTGATTTGGACTTCTGATCTAGTCAGTTCCTGTTTATATTGGTACTTTAATCCCACTGTTTAAAATGAAAGCAGTTCAGAGCTTAGTTAACCAAGCACACTGGAAATGAGAATATAGCCAAGAGTATTTCTTTTTAATGATGCCCCTGTGTATGAAAATGCTGCCATTGCTTTAAAAATTACTCTTGGGCCAAATCAGAGGCTGGATCTACATTATGGAGTATATGTTTATTTTCAGTTTGGGTTTCATTTCTGGATAATAGCAACAAAAGAGGTTCAACCAAAAGTTTTATTAAAGTTTGAAAGGAGAATACAAGATTTTTTTCCTAGAAAGTTAGTTTATTTTAGCAGGTAACAGAACTTGTCTTACCTTCCCTGTATTGGTAAAGTAAGGAGAATGAAGCCTGGCTAAGATTTGGATGGGAGACTTTTAGGCAATATTGGGGGGGTGTAGGCTGGACTGGGAAGTTGGGTGGGGGGAAACTTGGAAGAAGGTCATGTCGAATTGCTTATGTATTATGATTGGGAAACAACACAGGCATGTCCACGAATTCAGTAGCAGTTGAGCGTGGCTCAGTTTTCTGAAGTTTTTCCATATTGATATCGATCCCCTATTGACCTTGACTGAAATGGCTTGTAATTCCAGGACACTCCAAACCTGGGATACATTACCTGGCTCGGCCAGGATAGTGACATCAAAGTGGCTTGAATGCAAATGATACAGTAGGAATGCAACCTTCTCATGCAACCCTGGGGGGGGGGGAGCCAGGCTTTTGTGGTCTGTGCCTCTGTAGGCTTTACAGCTCCTCAGTAAGAGGGAGAGCCAGGGAAATTGAAAGTGATTGCCCCAATCTGTATTAATTAGAGTCTATTAACTCATCAGAGCGCACACAGGCAGCTGTATGGGCCACTGCATCCATGAAGAGAACTGCCAGCATCATCTCTTGGAACAACAAAAAAAGGGGGGGGGAGGGAGCCGAGCCAGGTAGACTGCTGGTGTTTTTGCTCAAAGCAGGACCTCCCTCTCAGGGATATGGGACCTGGACAACATCACCTGCCTGTAATAGGGCAAAAGGAAGTGAAGAAACTGGGTACAGGTAGTCCTCGAATTACAACAGTTCATTTAGTGACCGTTCAAAGTTATACTGAATAAAGTGACTTATGACCGTTATTCTCACTTAGGACAAACTAAACCAATGGGGAAGCCAGTTTCACTTAACCACCGTGTTACTAACGTAACAAACTGGGATGATTCGCTTTACAGCTGTGGCAAGAAAGGTCACAAAATGGGACAAAATTCTCTTAACAAATGTTTCACTTAGCAACAGAAATTTTGGGCTCAACTGTGGTCGTAAATCGAGGAGTACCTGTACTGAGTAGTCCTCACCTAACCAGTTGCTTAGCGACCCATTCGAAGTTACAATAGACCCCACCACCACCAATAAAAGCTATTTAGAATCTGGTTCTGGGGTTCCAATGGCCAACGGTCATCTGACTGTATTTCTGGTGCTTGGCAACTGGCTCACTTTTACAGACAGTTGCAGCATTCTGCAGTCACATGGCACAGTTGTGACATTTTTCGCCACTTTCCGGTCTTTCAGCCCATAGGAATACAGATAGTCCTCGACTTACAACCATTTGTTTAGTGACCGCTCAAAGTTACAGTGGCACTGAAAAATGTGACTTATGACCATTTTTCACAGTTATGACTTTTCCCCATGATCATGTGGTCAAAATTCAGACGCTTGGCAACTGGTTCATACTTATGACCGTTGCTGTGTCCCAAGGTCATGTGATCACCATTTGCGACCTTCTGACAAGCAAAGTCAATGGAGAAGCCAGATTCACTTAACAACTGGGTTACTAACTTATCAACTGCAGTGATTCACCTAACCATTGTGGCAAGAAAGGTTGTAAAATGGGGCAAAATTCACTTAACAAATGTCTCACTTAACAACAGAAATTTTGGGCTCAGTTATGGTCATATGTTGAGGACTACCTGTACATGGATTCATTTAATGACCACAGCGTAACGACTGCTGCAGAAAGGGTCTGGTCATGTGGGTGCTCTGATTTATGACCATCGTGACTTATGACAGAAATTCCGGGCTCCATTACAATTGTAAATCAAGGACTACCTGTAAACGCGGGTTTATTATTTTCTATCTCCTGACATCTCTTTCCTGAATAAAGAAAACCCACCAAGACCACATCAGGATGTACGTAAGAAGAGTATAGGAACAGAAATGCAAGAAACGTGACATCTTGGAAAATATGACACAAGGGAATGAGCTCCCAGTGTATACAGGTCCTTCCAATATGTTTTGTCCAAAGTCATACAAGATGGCTGTTCCCATCATCCCTGATGGCTCTGCCTATTAGAAGCTGGAGTCCTACAAGATTTGGGGCAGCACAAGGTTAAACCATTGGATTAAAGTGGGAGTAGAGGAGCAAAACCTGGAGCGGGAATGTTTCACACTGAATCAAAAGTGAGCTCCAGTATTTTGTGCAGGTGGGCGTTGCAGAACTGCTCTTTTATTTACAAAAGATCCCTCAGCAGCACAATACTCAGTTGCCTGGAGTCCAGCAAAGGACTTCAGGATTTTCAGCTCTTTCCACCTTTTTTTTTTTTTTTTTTTTTATCTTTTTATCTTTTCTTTCTCCAGATGTTAAGTGGTTATGAAGTGCTCCAACTTGGCCTGAATATTGGGATGAAGGTCTTTGGTTTGGATTTAATGGTTGCCAGGGCAACAAGGATAGAGTGAAACTAGACAGTGGAAGGCTAAAAGGAGGTGCCATTTTTTTGCCTGGGCATGTTTCTTTAAGTTCACCATTGTTGGATAAGAGAGGTTCATACTAAGCCACAATGGGGCATTTGATGAGGTTGGATGAGATGCCTGGCTTGTTTCTGAATTCCTAGTTTTTTCCTGATTATTATGATCAGTTGATTTACAAAGTACACAGATAAAAAAATGAACCAAAATTGAAAAATCGAATAACTATTGGTATGCATGTCATCTGCAGGTTGACTCTGGTTTCCTTCTAGCATGTGCAACAAACCAGAGTTAAAACTGACTACAGGCTGGGCATTTCCCACTTACAAGCATCCCCAAGCAATCTCTTTGTTCTGCTATGTCAATAGAATAGAATAGAATAGAATAGAATAGAATAGAATAGAATAGAATAGAATAGAATAGAATAGAATAGAATAGAATAGAATAGAATAGAATAGAATAGGACAGGACCTTGGAGGTCTTCTAATCCAGCCCCTTGTTCAAGCAGGAGAACCTACACCATTTCAGATAAGTGACTGTCTAGTCTCTTCTTAAAAACCTCCCCATAATGTTGCTCCCATCTCATCCTTTAATCATTCTCAGTATTACACAGAATTTTCTCCTTTATCCTGCTACCATCCAACAAAGGGAAGCTTTGAGAAGTGTAAAACCTATTAGGTTTTATCACTCATTACCTGTGTATGCACTCAGGTGGCTGCAGTGACTTGAAATGAAAGCAATAGGGCAGGAAGGGGTTTGGCAATATGAACCGCAATTGTCCTGCTTGTTATGAATTCCTAACGATTTGAAAAGGGGTGAAAAACATTTCAGGTGAGCCACGGAGAAAGGCCGTATCGGTTAGTAGGACATACCAGTGCCGCCCAGACAGAGGTATCATCTCAAGCTCTGAGTGCCACTACTCTCCAAGATGAGAAGGATAAGTGAAACTTTAAAACATTTTAAGTTGACTTTTCATATGAACATCTCAATGCAAAAGCCCAGCTTTCTCGTTAGGTTCTTGGTGTGACTATTCCTGAGCCAGAAAATGAAGTTCTGTTTCCTCAAATCCAGGATGCTAAACGAGTTATGATCATTTGCAAGCGTTCCAAACTGAAACATTTGCAAATAAGGTTAATAATTACTTGAGTTCCTTCCCTCCCCCTCCCCCTCCCCAAACTCAAGAAAGCCACAAATCTCTCTTCCCAACGCTCCTCCCTCCCATTTTCCCTCTGTGGGGGCGTTTGGCCGGCTTTACTCTTAGATGGGTGTATTTTTCCTGGCATCAAATTGGCAGCGCCAGAAGCCAGCTCTGGAGACTATCCTGAATGGGGGGAAAGATAGAATAATAACAGAGGGAAGAACAGATGGAAATTTCATGTGCTGGCCGTTTCAGCGAAGGAGATGTACACTACAGTGCTTTGCCCTAAGATAGCCCCGCTCTGTAATTTGTGTGCATGTAGGTAGAGGATGGAAGTGAAAGCATGTGTGTGCTAGGAATCTAATATTTGCATGCAAAGTTTGCACTTTGGGCATGTGTGTGCAAAGCTTTGATAAGTGTATCTACATGCAAAGCCTGCTTCTGTTTGTCCTTTTATGTCTGCATTTGATGTGCCTTCATCAGGAAATCTAATCCATTGCTGTGTTCCCTGCTGCCCCCTAGTGAAGAAAGAAAGCAATGAGACTCTGCTGTTTCCTTGCAGCTGTTGGCATCGGGTGCAGCTTGGCTTGTCATTACACAGCACCTCAGGGTTCCCCTGGATGAAGCCACTCATTGTTTGTGTTCTACCAGCATCCAGGCTTCTGGTCTCGGTTTCCAGAGCCACCTGTAGGATTTTTTTACAGGAGCTGATTCGCTGAACTGCTTCCTCCCCCTTTTCCTCAGTTCAGTCACCTTTGATGATGTTTTTCCAAAGCTGTGCTCAGTGGGGACCAAGCCATAAGGCCAGCTGCCTCCCTGTGCACCTTCTGTGCTCAAAGACAGTCATGGAGTTTCATCTTCAGGTTCCCTAGCATCTTTTAAAGCAGGGCCTTTGACTAAACGGTTTAAGAAGGTGATGCAAGGATTGGAGAGAGAGAGAGAGAGCCAAGCCAGGAAAAGTAGATGCTTTTCGCAACATAAACTTTGTTACAAGTCACAAGAGGCAGTAAACACCTTTCTCTCCCCACACAGAAAGCCAGCAGCACCTATAGCAATTAGAACACGGGTATCAAACTCGCCGCGTCACATTGCCGTCACGGGATGTTTTGCGATGTTTTCCCCATTCGCGGAGCTGGGGTGGGCGTGGCCTGCATGTGACGCATCCGGCCCGCAGGCCGCTAGTTTGACACCCCTGAATTAGAATAATGCAAGGCCTATCCCAGCAGGGCCTAAGTACAGCACCCAACCCTGGGGGAAAAACTGGTGTGACCTTCCATATCTAAGAATGAAGGGACAAAGCAGCTTCACTGGGAAGGGAGTTCCACAGCTTTGGTGCTGATGCTACCAAGGTGTCTCCTGCATGGTTCATATGGAGAGGCTGAGGCTTTCACTGACCATGAAACTGAAGAAAAGAAAGTAGAGAAACCATCCAGCCTGCATGAGCCCGGTTCTTCCTTTGGCTTCTAAGGTCATGGGCCCAATTCTCTGACTGCCTGGTCCTTCTAGCTAGCTGCCACCACTCGTCTCTTCCCCCAGTCTATGTGAGATCACAGTCATCTCCATGGCAACCTGCAGTGAGCTCATGTGCAAGAGCTGTGACTTCAGCAGGAACAGATGGAGCTAAGAGTAGCAAAACATCCTGTTTTTATGCAAATGAGTAATATTTTTTTTTTTTTAAAAAAAGTGGCGGGAAGAGTGTACCAGGAGAGTTGTTTTTCTCTACATGCATGATATGTGTACATGAGCAAAAAAAAATAATAATTTAAAAGTTGCATCATATGTAGGTGAGGGAAACAGTAACTACTTCTTTATTTTATTTTTTTAACAAGGTAATTGCTAGACAACCAAGCTGCAATCAGGATGGTGCAAACAAACCTTCCCATGAAGAAAATTGACAGAATTGTGGCATACCTGTCAGATTAGCCTGAAGCCAGAAGGCCTTCCTTTTATTGGTTTTTGGGGAAAATATGACATTCTTCCTCACGGGTGCTTCAGGTTCAACATACAAAATACCCTTGGCTTTTAAAACTTGGAAGAAGCTTTATTCATTTTTTAACCTGAGGGGTACTGTGATCAGATAATTTCAGGAAAGCTTAATAATCTCTCCTGGTTATTAAAATCAGATATGAGATCTATTGCTCCTGACCCGGAGTCAGAGAGGCTATTCAATTCTCTCAAGAAGGCATCGCTAACAACGTTCATCTAATTGCTCTCTCCCTAGCTAATTTTAAGTGGAGTATTCCCGTTTTGTTCAATCAGGATATGTTGGGGTACTGTGCGCACATGCTCTCTCTCAGGAATTGGTGGTAATCTGAACATATCTGTTAATCAATGCTTCAAGTCTTCCCTTTGCCAGAAGAAAGGCACAAGAAGCTGAGCAAAGGCCAAGTGAGTCTTGATTGGAACTGTCTCTGGTTCTGAGAAGAGACCTCTCAAGATACTCTTTGGGTCATTGCAATTGTAGTGCCCCTCCTGAGCTACAAAAAAGTAGAATTTCATGTAAGCGTAAAGGACAGAGCACTGTGCAAAAGCAGACCCACAAATTTTGAAGGTGAATTTAAAAACAAAACAAAAAGGAGGACTTCAGTGTTCTGAATTTGTTAAATCTGATGAGGATGTGGCACACCAAGCATATCACATCCACAAATGAACTTTTTTAATCAGAAAGGTCAGATAAATACGATGAAGCTGAGTTTTCTGGGAATACGTACTATTTAAAAGGAAAGAAAAAGAATATTCTTTTTGCCAGCTCAGCCAAGCATATGTTTGCCCACGTACAAACATAAGCAAATAATTTTTGGCTATGATGTAATATTAACAGTAACATTATTAGTAATATTTGTGGTTGAATTTTGAGTTGAGAGAGCCAATTTGGTGTACTGGTTAAGGCACCAGGCTAGAAACCAGGAGACTGTGGGTTCCAGTCAGGGGTGAAATTCAAAATTTTCCCCTACCGGTTCTGTGGGCATGGCTTGGTGGGCGTGGCAGGGGAAGGATACTGAAAAATCTCCATTCCCACCCCACTCTGGGGCCAGCCAGAGGTGGTATTTGCCGCTTCTCCGAACTACTCAAAATTTCCGCTACCGGTTCTCCAGAACCTGTCAGAACCTGCTGAATTTCACCCCTGGTTCCAGTCCCATCTTAGGGACTAGTCCCCAAAACGGCAAAGACTAGATTAGGCATTTCTCCCAGAGTCAACACTAATGCACGTATGTACACAAACACATGTGGGAGTGCGTACACACACACACACACACAGACACACAGAGACACACAGATACACACACACACACACACACACACACACACACACAGAGCCAGTAATTGTTACAATTGGCAACCTTGGGGATACAAAGCAACAGTATCCCTACCTAAAAAAGCTTTTCAGTTTTATTTTCTGCTGCCTCTGAACTCAAAGAGAACTCTTCATTTGCAGAGCTGGATCAGCCTTTCTCCAGGCTCCAGCAGTCAGTCTTCCTACATTTTTCTTCCTACATTTCTCTGCCCTATGCCAAAACTTGATTGGATTGTAGGTCCCTCCCCAATACACAAATGTTGAGCTCAGGATGTAGAGACAAAACAGGAGTCCTTCTGTCTTCTGCGACCTCACCCTTAATAAGTCCATTAGGTTTTTTTTACCCTTCAGTGTTTTAAAATAGGAAAGATCTCATCTGAAATGAATAGCCTGGGTGAAGGGAGAGCCAGATGATTGGGGGGTGGGTTCAACTTCAAGGAAGAAACAACAAAGGATATTTGACCCTAAACCAAGGCAAGAAATCAAAGCAGCTCTTTTCATCTTAAATAGTTGCTGGGCAGACAATTATATCATAAAAGGCTAACTCCATCTTTCCCACTCTGATAAATAGTGTAGACTAAAGAAATCAGAGCAAGAGCTTTTTCCCAGTTACTGAGATAATTCATATCTGGGTTCATACAATTTTCTGAACCTTAAATTGTCCCAAATAATTAGGCACACACAACACGGAGGCCACAGAACAATAAATAAAGTTAAAACCAACCAACTTTAGATGTTGTACAAGAGCATCCATCCTTGCTGTTCTTTCCTGACCTTGTTACGTGTGTCCTGCAAACAGAGTTCGTTTCCATTTAGTTTGCTTGCAATTGATCCATTCCCTCCTCTCTTTATTCACCTAGACCAGCCTATTTGGCCTGTCAATAAACCCTGCTATTAAAATCTGGATTCTACTTTTTTTCTCCCAGGTTGGCATAGGTATTTCCTTGCAATGAACCTCTGAGGTATTCAGACTGAGAAATAATGAGTAGCCTGAGTTTGATTCATGAACCACATGGCTCAATAGGAATGAGGTACAGTGAACAACTTCTCTGTCTTTTTGGTTTACTCTAAAGGAGGGCAGAGTATGGAGTGGTAAATGAACGGGTGAATTGAAGATAGGTCACTAATTTTGGAGGGTCTTGGTCTCATGGCGAAATTAATCATTTTCTAATTATTCCTAAGCTCTTTAGATAAGAAAGGTGTTATCTATTGCCAAGCACCACTGTAGTTTCTGAAGAAATGAACAACAGGCATAATCACATACGTGCAAAAGTAGTTATTCACAAAGAACAGTTTAGAAAACATTTTTTAAAAATATATATATTCTGGGGATAAATATAATCCTAATGTGTAAAGGCATAAAACCCCTTTGTCAGGGACTATTTTCCTTGCCCTTTTCTGTATCTTTTCCAGCTAACCAATTTTTTTTTATTGGTAGCAACTAGAATAATATGCAGCATTACAAATACCAGTCGTGCCTTACATTTGTATCAAGGCAATGGCATTTTTATTTTGATCCATTTCATGATTCTTAACCTGCCTCTAGTTTTTTTTTCAGATGATGCTTACTAAAATCACATTTTCACAAAGCAATCAACTATGCCTCAAGTTCCTTTCCTTGGTCAAGCACAGTCAACTTAGAACTCCAAAGATGGCAGTTTTCATTGCTGTAATGAAATTTAATCGATGATGATGATAATGATAATAATGGTGGTGATGGTGATGATGATGATGATGATGTCATCTACCATGAATGGAGTTCAGTTCCTGAAGACCACATGAACATTTCCATATTGTTTCTTACTTTGTTATTGTCTTCTTCCATTATGTTTTGTTTTTGCTGTCTAATCCACAGTAGTCTAATCTGCAATGCTGAGTTTTCATAGTTGTCTCCCAGGTACTGTGTTATCTAACCCTACCTAGCATTTTGACATCAGCTGAAGTCAGGTAAACAGAGTCTCTGGTTGTGATTTAATTTTAGAGACTGGTGTAATTCCCAGAAAAGTAGTCGTATTTGTTGTAGCAGAAGGAATAGGACATCTTGGTGTCATTAAAGGATTAGATCCAATGCTGTCACTTCATCTAATAAACCTGCTATTAAAATCTGGATTCAAATTGTATATACGGATACAGACCTACAGTGTGATCATTGGGATATCATTCGGACTGGAGAAGTGTGACCGAACAATAGTCAAGGCAGAGAAGATAGTTAAGACTGATGGGTGGAACTACCATAGGACCATATAGCAGACATACAGACCAGTTACAAGTACCTTGGTATCCCATAATCACGTGAAAATCACAATGAGGAGGCAAAGAAGACAACAACATCCAAATACCACCAAAGAATAAGACAGATCCTGAAGAACCAACTCAATGAGAAGAACAAGATCCATGCCATCATCATGTATGCACTGTCAGATACCCTGCCAGTATAGTGAGCTGGCCAAAACAGTACATGGAGACTGCAGATGTGAAGACTCCAAAGTCCAGCACTCAGATACTGTACATCAACCAGAAGGAGTGTGTGGTCAGCCAGAAAAAGTCTGGTGAATGTCAAAGCCACTGTACTGGATGAAACCCAGAGTATCCAGGAGTACATCAGTAAGATGTCACCCAAAAATAAGTGGCCAAGAGAATGTCATAGACAACATCAGGCACAGGAGGAAGATCAAACAGAAGAAGTGCCATGGCAGACAAGACTGTGCATGGGATGTACCTTCTACATTAAGGTGAAGTGACTGATATTGGGAAATACTATCAATGTCTGAAATTAAAAGACAGCATTGAGGCACTAGTCACAACAGCACAAGAACAGGCAGTAAGCACCAGATTCATAGAAGCAGGGGTCTACCACACTAGACAGGACCTGAGGCTCAGATTATGAAGAGAGGCCTCAGAAATAGTATTTAGTAATTTTAAATTTAGTAATTTAGTAGCAGGCTGTAAGAGGCAGGCAGGAACAGGATACACTGAACGGCACAACCAAGTAGCTGGCATTGTGTACAGAATTCTACATTGTACATTGTAACCAGCTGCTGTGGCCTAGAGGTGGAGCTCTTGCCTCACAATCAGGAGGTTGTGAGTTCGATCCTAGGTAGAGGCAGATGTAAGGGTCTCCTGCTTGGGCAGGGGGTTGGACTAGATTACCTGCAAGGTCCCTTCCAACTCTGTTAATCTGATCTACAGAGCACATGAGCTAGGCCTTCCAAAGTCTAGATCAGACATTCCATAGAAGGTTGTGGAGAATAACAGGGCTAAGATCCTGTTGGCCAATCAACCAGACATGCATGGTAGTAGACCAGAAGACCGTGGTGGTGATTGATGTAGTGGTGCCAGATGATAGCAATATCAGGAAGGACTTTGAGAAGTTGGAGAAATAGCAATAGCACTTAGAATTATGTACCGCTTCAGTGCTTTACAGCCCTCTCTAAGCAGTTTATAGAGTCAGCATATTGCTCCCAACAATCTGGGTCCTCATTTTACCCACCTCGGAAGGATGGAAGGCTGAGTCGACCTTGAGCCTGGTGAGAGTTGAACTGCCAAATTGCAGGCAGCCAGCAGTCAGCAGAAGTAGCCTGCAGTACTGCACTCTAACCACTGCGCCACCGTGGCTCATAAGAGGGCCTGAAGGAGAAACTACAGAAGTTGTGGAAAGTAAATGCCAAAGTAGTCTAAGTGGTGGTAGGAGCCCTTTGGGCTGTGACTCTTAAGCTGGGAGAGTGGCTCCAGCAGATCCCAGGAACAACATCACAGCTTTCTCTGTCCAGAACAGTGCAGTGCTAGGAATAGCTAAGATTACTGTGCAGAACTCTCAAGCTCCCAGGCCTCTAGTACAGGACTGTGTTTGAGGAAGACACAGACTACCCGTTAGGTTGAGAAGGGATTTTTTTTTTAATATGAGTAGCGCTAGGAGCCATCTATCTGGAATACTTTTCACTTATGTAGAGTACTTTATTGCAACAACTTGACAGCAAAAAGAACTCTTCCTTCTCTGCAAGTACACATCGTAGTATGATTCCATGGAACAAATGCAGCAAAAAAAAAAAAGTTGCATTTTGATTTGTCTGAAGAGCTCATAGAAGCAGCAACAATAGCAAACCCAACAATTGTGGGGGGTCCGTGCATTTCATCCCCCTTTTGTATCCATTCCAAAAGATAACTGACTTCTCATCACAGAATTAAAGACTAGCTGAGCGAGGAATGTCCCTGGGACTTTCTGGTGTTTTGGACAAAGAACAAGGATAGAAGGGCTGATCAAGAGCTCTTAACTCTATGCATATGTTAGTCTCCTTCCAACAAGCTGCCAATTCCTTGGTAGCAGTATGAGGCAGTGCCCAAGAGAATTGCAGAGAAATTAGGAATCTGGAGCTTAAATTAGAAAACGCTAGGTGTTTTATTTCTGTACAGCTATCACCCATCTCTCAATTTACTTTGTATCTTCCTTAATAACTTTACTGATGCTGTACTATAAATTCTAGTTGAGCTGCTGCGTAGTAGACAAAACAACTTTAGGTACAAGAATCTGAAAGAGTCAAGCAACAAAATTGGTTGTAATGATAAAGATCCCAAAGGACTTGGGGGAAAAAAGAAAAGCAGCAAGGATGGGATAGAAATCCACCTCAAATCCAGATTGCTGGTGTAAAATACCCGGATTTGGAAGAAAAGTCCTCTCCTGCTCTTTTGGGGGCAGCAAGCCCAGTTAGGACTTGATATCTATCAAACCATGGGCTAGCATGGCTAACCATGTTAGATAGTACTTTAATGCCAGCAGAAACATTAACAACATGCAAAACCTTTTGGTTTCCAAATCACAAACTAAAGCTTCGGTTTTAAAATATGCATTCTTGGGAAAAGCTTGTCTGCATGGATCTTCCACTTCAGCTGGGTACCCCTGTGTTTATATTGTTGGAAGAAATGTCCATCTGGGTTTAGTTCCAAGTGGAGAGAAAGACACTGGAAACATGGGGGCTGTTTGGAAAGATGGTTTAATGGTGAAGCAGAACCACCAAGCACGTGTGATTCTGGGTAGCTGGCCACATGGAGTGGAGAGTGGGGGGTATTTATACCTTCTCGTGGGCTTTGCACTTGAACTTCCGGTTCCTGTGCAAGAACATGTATTATGTTGGCTGTTGTCAGACTCCCATGGGGCCATGTAAAAATCCTAGGAGTTTGTCTGAGCTAAATGTGGTTGAAGTTTGGGCTGATGC
>QLTV01002693.1:488854-558101 GCA_003457575.1 Thermophis baileyi
CCCCCTTCTCCGCCCGACGCCCTCGCTTCCCCGCAGCTCGCCCTCCGAGCCCCCCCGGCGGCGGGTCCGTCGGGCCATGAGCCGCAGATGGGGCAGGCGAGGAGCCCGCGGCGGGCTTGGGTGCTGAGCGGCCCCGAAGTGCCCTGAGTTTTGGCGGGGGGGCAGCGCCGGGTGGACTCCAGCTGGGACAGACGGCTCCCGCCCGCTCCCCTCCCCTGCTTCCTCCGGACCGGGTCTCGTCCCGTCCTCCTGCCGTCCCCGCGCCTCCTGCCGAGGAATGGCTCGATGGCTGCAGCTCGGCGCCAGTGCCCGCGTGGGCACAGGGCTGTGGCAGGTTCTGCTGGCCGGCACCATCCTCACCAGCCACATCCATCCCAACGGTGAGTCAGAGCGGCTTTCACGCGCGGCGGCGGCGGCGGCGGCGGCGGCGGGGGTCTCAGTGGACAGCCACGGCGGTGGCACTCTTGCCGGGGAGCCTCGGGCGAGCGGGAGGGCGATGAGGCTCGACGGAGACGACGGTGCCCAGCGGAGGCACGGAAACTGACCGGGATCTCCTTTCGAGGGACGGGGTGGAAGTGGAAAAGGAAAGAGAACCTGAGTTTGTAAAGGAGGCGGCGGCGGCGGTTTTAAGATGCGCCGGGGGAGGGGCGCGTCGCGTTGTTAGGCGAGACGCTTGGTGAGAGGGAAGCCACAGCTCTTTCGGGAACCCTGGACTCGACCGGAGAGCACTTGATATCACAAAGTGCAGCAACAAAGTTTCAGCTTGGCTGTATCCTTGCTCTGCAGAAAGGAGCCATTGGGCTCAATGGCATATGGATGCCGCCTCCGTTGCCCTGGGAGTGCCGAAGACTCTGCTTTTGTTGCTGCTGCTGCAGCAGCAGCAGCGCTGTGTGCGAAGGCCTTGCTTGGTGTTTCTGCCCATTGCTCCTGCCCTTCCACTGAGTCCAAAATCAGAACTCCAGAGGGAAGCCCACTCCCCCATCCCCACCCCGTGCCTACCTGATTCCCCCCCTCCCCGCAGCTTCTTTGCCTTCGGTAAAATAACCTGACGGGGGGGGCTGTCTCTCACAGAACTCAGGGACTATTCTTTTCTGCAAGGTGAGTGAAGGGTTTTGTGGAAAGAGGCAAACCAAAGTTTGCATGGCCACTCTGATGTCGGCAGGGTGACTGGAACCTCTGGAGAGGCAAAATATGGAAGCAGAACTTCAGCAGTTCTTAGGGCAGTTGCATGGGGGGGGGGTGCATATAAGAGAAGGCAAAGAGTCGGAAAGGTTAGCCTGAATGACTGATTTCTGGGATGGATTCCCCAAAATGGTGACATTTCCTATCCTGGGTCCTGGAGAGACACCGTAGGGTTGTGGGAAGAGATGCAGCCGATTGGGGGGGGGGGAGACGTGGGTATTATTAGGGCAACAGAATCTCCTTCAAAGCTTTGCTAAGAAGCCCTTCACAATTTCCCCATAACAATGACACCCATGGTGTCAGCCATAGTATGGCCAGGCTCCGATGCAGTTTCTAGTTCTAGCAGCCTGTAATAAAAATAAAGCAGCTGCACAATCCATGGGAATCCAATCAAAGCTTTCATTCTGAGAAGGGAGATGGTAGACTCAGGACCCCAAATTGTACAGACCTTGCAAGGTCAACTAGCAGGTCAGGTGCAACGCGTGGGACTGAAGCAAGATGGCTTTCCCAGCTCTTCTGCCTCTTTCCCGCCCTGCCCCCCACCCCCCAAGCAGAGTCCCAAAGAATTAATGGGAGACCCAAGTTGTACTCTCTGGCATTGCTTGGAAAGCCTCAACAGCTGAAAGATTTCCAAATGACAATCCTATTAATTCCATCATAATGCAGCAAGGTCATATTGTAGCTCACATACATTCTTGAACACGCTTTCTAACAGATCAGCCAGGTGATCTCCAGCTATCTTGGACTGCAAGTCCCATAATACCCACTGGCCACGTTGAATAAGAATCCTGGGATTTGTTTATTGCAGCACAAGCAGACACCATCAGGTGGAAAGATTGCTTCATAAGCTTTTTTGATGGTTAAATGGATGTTTCACAAATTAAGGGACTATACGCCCATGCGTACATACATACATACATACATGCATACAGGGACTGAGACAGCATACAGCGAGACCTCATGTTCCACACATGGAATCGGCATGCACAGATCTTCACACAAGCAAAATGTAATTTATACATATGACTATTGCATGATAATGAAATGTTCATGCATGCACATAAGATTACACACAGATACCAGTGTACACACGCACACACAGTACACAGACACACATACAACTTGCACATATTCCCGGAAATAATTAACACTTTTTAGGCAACATGCCTCCAGTCCCACATGGCCCACAGACTTGCATGCCATAGAAACATTCAACTCTGTACATAGGCAGAACATCTGGCAGTAAAAACAGGCACTCTCTACAGAGCACCAACTGCAAAAAAACAGCCCCCTCCCCATTACAGTTTACAGCCGTATAGTGGTTCTTTTCAAACTCTTCACATGCCACAGGCTGCTTTGAAGGATGAGGACAGGATCTGGCAGCTGAGAGGAGCATAAGTGGATACTGTTTGTCTTTTCATTCTTTCCCACTGATCGCAGTGCCAGCCTGCAGGGAGCCAGCCAACTCTCCAGCAAAGTGGGAGGTGGGGAGGGGGTAGAAGCCTGCCAGCGCAGAGGCACAATCACCCAAGGAAGGCTGTGGAAGGGGTTAGTTCCCTGCTGAAGGCAGCCAGTGTCTAACCTGCCAGGAGCCTGTGGATTGGACTCCCTGGCAGGATGTGAGGCCTACCCCTTTGGGGAAGGGCAATTTAACCGATTTGCACAGTGGGGTGGGCAGCGGCAGAATATAGCCACCTAGTCGTGCTTTATTCCAAATTCACAGGAATCTAGGCCAATCAAAATGCCTCCCTACCATCCCCTCCTCTTCCCTCCCCCCCCCCGCCCCAAATTATTGTGCTATTCTGAGAGTCACAGTACCAGCCATAGCCAGGCACAGTGTAGGAGTTGAAATAAGCTCTCCAAATTGCTTGACTAATTCCTTTTCATTCCACCTCTCTGCAGCCCCAAGTGCCCCTTTCCTTGGATGTTCATAACTGCTCTTTGGTCTCATATGCGCTTTGTCCTTGTCTCCGGTTTTCTCTTTGGCTCCACAGACCAACAGTCCTTTATTGAAATCAATGACTCTTCACTCTCTTAATTCCAGTTTCCTTCCCAATTCTGTCACCAAGGCATGTTCGTGGAACTGAGAAACCCAATCACTAACATAATGCAATACCTCATCTTTTTAATTCAGAATATAGTTACTACAATGAATTAAACTCCTCTTTATCACACAAGCATGCCTCGGACTCCACCCTCCCCCAACCCTCCTTGTTTCTTTTAAGCTGCCCTGACCGATAGATAGATTAAAGGATATTCAAGAGTGATTGATTTGTCTCGGTATTGATCTTGGATGTAGTGGCCTTAGAGTAAAGGTGCACCAGACAAAGGTAGCTTTGATTGGCAACCTCAGTTTAGATGGAAAGTGTCCTAAGGCAACAGCTGGAGAAAAAGAAGGATGCCTGAGTTGCTCCTGGGGTAACGTCTAGGAAGTTAGCCCTGTGTGGCATGCAAGGGGAAGCCAGAATCCTGTAATTTAGTTGGCATATTCCTGAAATGTTTCTTGATTCAGCTTGACTTGCCCTCTCCATCAACAGTGAGACAGAACAAGGCACTGTTTGCTGCCTTGGCATTCCTCCACCACATCTCCCAGCACCTTAAGTTAGCTGTAAGTTAAGCAATATTGCTTAACTTTCATGCAAAGTAGGAGCAAAACAACAGAGTTGCTCCACTGCTGGCTTGTTAATGTAGTGTTGTGCAAAGTTCTGGGAAGGAGCCATACTACGAACTGAAAGCCCAGGCAGGGCTCTTGATGTCTTCCAAAGAAGGATGCCCTGTTTAAGTAGACACGGAACATACTTTTTAAAATATGTGACATCTGGTAACACGGAGCCTTGCCTTCATTTCCTTGTTCTAAATCCCAAGGAAGATGTCCCACATAAATTTCTCACAACCCAAGCAGGCACAGAGTGAGCATCCTTTCTCAGTCACCCATGGAGAAATGTTGTGGTCAGGAGAATGTTTGAATCTAACCTTTTTCTGGTCAAAGAGCAATGGGGGGAGGGTATTTGAGGGGAAATTTATTCTCAGGGTGGCAAAGGAGAAGGCCAAGACTTGAAGAATTGGGGAGAAAAACTCTGAGGCCATATTCTCCATCCCTGATTTGTGATCACATTGACGTTATTATGGAATTCTCCCTAAGGATCCTGCTACGTGCGCGCACACACATCCCAAATAGAGTCAAATACTAATAGAAGAAAATATTTGTAGCTCAGGATTGAAATGAAGGGTCCTTGGTGCTTTGAGCACTGATGATGTTGCCTAGTTTGGATAACAGAACATCTACAAGAAAGCAACCAAGCTCAGAGAGCACCAAGGACCCCTCAGAGTCAAATACTATACTGAAAGCATTCACAACCCTATAGACAGACAAGAAAGTGCCAGGCAGGCCTTTCTCCAGCTCCACCCACCTTCACGATGGTTCCATTTCAGCTTCCCTTTCATGGTTCTTCATGTGCCAGCATCCCAGAAATAAGGAGGCATGCCAAAAGTAGTTTCCCCTTATCTAGTGCTGTCTTGAAGTGTTAATCTACAATTCCCATAATCCGTAACTAACAAGACCTGCATATTTGGAAACAACATTACAGAACATCTAGAGAGCTTCAGTTCTAACAGCATCATAGAAAGGGTGGGGTGGGGTTTATAGTTTGAGAATTGGCTCATTAGTACAAATTTCTCTGAAGTAATCCACCAATCGGATGGGTGTAAACAGGGTTATCTTGTACTGTAATATTGTCTCTCTCCCACTGCCTTGAAGGGCCAAATGTGTCTTGGATTAGGCATCTCATCTTGGGGGACAACCAGCATATACCCTTTCAGTCTCTTCTGAAACTGATATAAAATCAGCCAGCCTGTTAAAACTGAAAGTTGAATATGATGATTCCCATTCTTTAAAAATACACAAAGAAAGGGAAGGCAAGCATCTGGGTTTATTTGAGAGTTCTCTAAGGGTCAGTTGTGAAAAATACAGGTGGAATTTAGGAGTTATACTGTTCACAAAACAGCCTATTTTAATTGTTAATCCAAATCCTCCGCAAGGAATAGAATCACCTTCTACTATGTTACTCACTCTTTGTTTCCATAATTACATGGGCTAAACACAGTTTGATGGATCATTCCTCACTCACTTTTCAATGTTCCAGGCAATGTTTTTCTAATTCTAATCTAATCTGCATCTTTGATGGTGGACTAATTAACCTAGAATGTTCCTTAGAGACATCAACAGGTATTGCAATCACCATTTGATTCTTGGAATAGTCTTTGGGAGAGAAACAAGAATTCTGATAATAGAGCTGTTAAATGTATTTAAACTTTGTAAAGAAATAGTCCTGTATTATCTCTTAAATAAACAAGGACTTGTGCATCAGGAATAGCAAAGTGAAGTTTTTAACTACTTGTTTCCCACCTTGATTATTTTTCCAAATGATGAACATATACAGCAACACATTCCTCCTCCTATTTTCCTCACACCAACAACCCTGCAAGGTGAATTGAGCTGAGAGAGAGAGTGACTGGCCCAAGGTCACCCCTAACCCTAACCCTCTTTCTAGCCTAGTGCCTTAACCACTAGACCAAACTGGCTGTCATTAAAGACCATTGCTAAAAACTGCATCCAGAGGATGCGGTTATTCAGTACTGCAGGGGATGGGGATGGATGGGGGAATGTATTGGTGAGGAAAAAAAAGTGTTGATAAATCAGAGGAGATGTAGAGACTCTGTAAGAATGACTCGAGGGCTGGGAATGTTACCAAAGCAATTCGATCTGTTTAGTCTCTCTAAGAGAAGGGTAAAGGGTGACTTGATCACAATCTCTAAATATCTACATGGTACAGAAAGAGAATTCTGATGCTAGTTGGCACATTAATGCAGCAAACAAAGGCAGAAGGAGAGCCCTGTGGCTAAAGACCGATGGCCAACAAATTAAGCCAAGAAATTAGTTGTCGATATACTGTACCCTCTTAGCACCAAAAGAGAGGAAAGTAACCACGGAAGTAACCTGACTACAGAATTGTTGCTTTATTCAATAAAGCCGTCTTTCATAACAGAAACTCCTGTCAGAACAAAGGATCTGTAAGATCTTTCATTAGCCCTACTTTCCAACATACATGAAAACCAAAGACCATCTGGTGACTTTGGGATAGCATCAACTAGATAACTACTACTGAGCCAATTTGTGGCTCTTTTTGGTTCATGCTGGGATCAGCTGCACCTCCCCTCAAAAGCATGCAGAAGTAAGGAAATAAAAAGGCCAGTTGAGTCTTTTCTTCTAGGAGACAGATCGTTACTGTGAAGCAGAGCTGAAAAGCAAGCAGACACTTCCAGTAGTTGTATGCTAAGATTTCCACAAGCATATGTGGAAACTTAAAATGGGTACTTCTAATATTATAGGCTTTTCATACATAATTCCCAGGATTTCAGTGGATGCCTAGTGACCACGGATAAATTTTCTTCATGAATGATCTGTCCCGAAACTTCTTTTCCAGGTCTCCCAAGTAGTGCACTCATTGCAATTGTAACTGAGTCCATCTAGCTTGCTGTGCCTGTTGGTCACCTGTTTCTTCTTTTCCCAGCAGAGAGCCTTCTGCAGAAAGCTAGATCTTCACATAATGTGACCAAATTAGGATAATTTGAGCCTGGTCATTTGTGTCTCAAGTGAGAACTCTGGGTAGATTTGTTGAATGATCCATTTATTTCTTTTCTTGGCTGTCCATGGTATTCTCAGGTGTCTTCTTTTGAACCAACAAAGTTCAAAAGTTCAATGCTCTTTCTATCACGCTTCTTCAAAGTTCAACTTTGCTACCATAAAATGCCATAAAGAATACTATTTATTGCATGATTCTGATGTTTGTTCATATAGACATATCATAACATCTGAATATCTTTTCTAAGACGTTCATGGCTACTCTACCAAGTGCTAGTCTTGTGGCATATTTCTTGATTACCTGTTCCTTTATTGTTGATGATGGATCCTAAAAGGCACTTCAATATCTTAATTGTCAATTCTAAGGCTAGTTGCTGTACCTACTGTCGTTAGCTTTGGCTTATTTATATTTAATTTTATTCCCATTTTTATTGCGCTTCTTGACTTTTATTACTAGACCTTGCAAATCTTTGCATTTTCAGCTATCAGAGTAGTGTCATCAGCATAATGCAGATTGTTTATGTTTCTTCCTCAGTTTTAAAACCATGCTAATTTTCCAGTTCAGCTTCCCTTAATATATATTTAGCATATAGGTTGAATAAATCAGGTGAAAGTATGCAGCCTTATTTCACTCCTTTGCCAACCAGGAGCCACTTTGTTTCGCCATGTTCTGTCTGTACTGTGATATTTGGACTTGTACATGATCAGAGTAAAGATGGTGTGGCAGCAGCAAATGCTACTTTGGGGTTCAGAATCGAATTTGCAGCTCTTTCCTTTCCATTCTCGCACAGCCATCCCAACTAGTGGAGTCTCCAAAATCAGAAATTTTAGTGAAGCTAAAGACTTCCTTTCACTTCCTCTCCATAATCCATACAATTATTTTTATGGACAAATTTGTCTTCTTCAGTTCTGCTACTACAATTGAGTCTCATCCATATATGTCAGGACATCATAAACATCACGAGGAAGCTGTGAATATCTTCCAACCTTACATTCTTTTGGTCAGAGGCAGCTTTAGGATAACAATTCATTATCTTTGTTCATCGATTCTTGTATTTTTTAGCAACTGAATCATAAGCAGAAAAGAGATGTTGGGGTGGAGGAGAGTGTAAACATAAGAAGCGAGTTTTTCCCCCTCTGGTTTACAGAAGATAGCAATGTGTAGAGTTCCCTGCAAAGATTGTGATCTATCAATGACCTAAGACAGTAGGAACACTAGAACGTAGGAAGAAGCCTTATGTTAAGTCTAGCTGTTCAGTATGGTCTAAATATTCTACAAGCAGCTCTTCAAGTTTTCAGTCAGGAGTTTTTCCCACCATTTCATCAAAATACTGAGGCAGGAGCTCTATTTCACACAAGCTTCCTTATAAAGAAAAATGGGATAACACTGAGTGAATAATATCTGCAGCAAATGCATCTGTCCTCTTTCACAGAGAGCACGCTTAAATTTGCTAAATTTCATTTGGCCAGTAGCTTTAGTTCCTAGCTAGAGTCTGCTGATATTGTATGACCAGGATTCTTCCATTCTGATCTTACGTAACATTCCCCAACCCTGATCTGCACTCATAACTGTTCTTTTTCTACAGCCTTCTAAGAATGCACCAATAGTACATTGTGTTGTTCACCTACTCCTGCCATCCTAGATCTGAATCATTGCAAATATCAACATAAAAATATAAGAATTATTGCCCCAATCAAAAATCCAACCTCTCTAAACTGGAAATGCTGTAGCTATAAGATGCTTGCAAACAAGCCATGATAGAGATTTGTTTTTTTTTCAGGCACATGACAGTTGGAAATAAATTGCCTGTTGTTACAGACTTCCTTTCTTATAGCTAATATTTGTTGATAGACTTACCCTCTGTTAATTTATGTAATTGTCTTTTAAAGTCATTGGCCATCACCACATACAGGAACAGTAAATTTCATATGCTAATTATAACATGCATAGATAAAATATCTTAACTACCGAGTCTACTTGCCAATAATTTAATCTGGATGAATAAAGAATTCACTATTTTGAAAAGGGGATAGATCAGTTCTATATAATTTCCTAATACTATTCTTAACTTAAAAATATTGCATGTACTTCTTTAGTCAATTTTAGTAATCTAAAAAACTTTTCTTCATTATTATTTTCTTTAAGATGTCACAATTCCCCGATTCTCTTTGCCAATCATGCTAATGAAGCAGCACACTAGCCCCCTTACAGTATGCCTACATCTAGATCAAGCAGCCAACAAAAACTGTTGGAAAATATCTTAACTACCAGTCAATATTAAGGACATTTATGACCTCAACTACACATACATATGTTTACACACACATATCACACATTCAGTTTGGGGAAAGATTTTACCTAATGAATGCTAATCCAGGCTCATCGTTCAATTTATTGATAGGTCTACATGGTGGTTTTGCTTATATACTTTTATTAGCATAGGCTAAAATGGAGTTATGTCTCTAGGGTGTTTTGGGAATGCAGCCATTATCTTAGCATGTTGTATGAACTAGCCCATTATGTTAAGCAATACTTACTTAGGCAAATTATATGAACATAACTGTGGTTTTTCAACTCCAGTTTGGAATCTAGGCTGTTTGTCAACTCAACCATGTAGAGATCTGTATCACAGATCAAACTAATCAGTAATATGTACAGTGATATTATGTCTCAGTGTTCCCAGAAAACAAACACCTTTGCATATGGAAGATTAGAACAGAAGAGTATACATAAAAATACTGGTGATGAATCAGAGAACAATATTCAAACAACAGTCAGTTCATCTAAGGCTCTAAGCAGACTGTGAAGGCTGCATCTTTTCCTCATCTATATACTACTAAAACTTTCATTGTCATTACCTTTAACTGGGCCAAAAAGTGCATCATAAGGCGACATTTTTTAAGCTTAAATGGGCTCACTTACAGAATGTTTCCAAAATCCAGGACCCATGACTACAGAAAGAATTAAATTTGGGGAAATTATAGCTACATCAATGCTTCTGTTGCTGTGGACACATGACCTTCATTTTCAAGATACTTTCTACCAGCTGGGAAGGGAGATTTCCAATGCTCTCTGCCAGATTTCCACAAGGAAACTCAATGGGGAAGCCATCAGGAAGTCAGGATTCATCCCTGCTCCCATGCTTTTTTTGCCTTCACTTGGTCATTTTGTTTTTCTGTTTAGATAAGGAAATATCTCTGAAACAATGACCCAGTGGGGCATGGATTGTCTAGTTTATTTCAATATTCTTTGCTTTCAGGGCCAGGGAAATAGCAGAAACCTTTTGAGATGCTACTTTTGAACTATGTGTGTAACTATGTGTACTGGAGAGTATTCACTTATATGATCTCCCACAAGCAATCTGACATGATGCATTCCCAGAACAGAAGCATCACGTGGTGTTTCCAAACATGTGTACCTCTGTTTTGAACTTTCCTCCGTCTTCTTGGCTTGAATCGTCTTCTTGGCTTGAATCGATCTGACTGCCTGAGGGCCTTTCAGGTGCTAATCCTGTTTGAATCTTGGATTTTCTTTCATTTGTCCCTGCATTACAGAACTATTCCTAAAGGGTATGTGGTTTGCATTATGGACAGAAAAGGGGAGGGGGATGTAAGATAGCCAAAAGTATCCAAAACTTCCTTGGGGTGATCTGAGAGCAGATCTGCTGCTTAGAAATGACATGGCACATCCAGATGCAGGCTAAAGAGGGCTCTGAAAGGGAAAATCTCCAGTCACCCTGGCTGCCCACTGGCATTTTCGGTATAAATGTTAGTGTGAGAATCTAAAGTTGAGCCAGAATGCTCTGGGCTGAAAAAGACCATTTGTAGAGTTTGGGCATTTGCCAACGCCAGAACAAAAGGGATCAATTCTGTATTAATAAGGGCTGGAGAGGATAGTCTAAAGCAGACTATGTTTGCATATGGGCTAGATTTGTGTTTAGCACATAATGCTGAAAATCCACCCAAAATGAAATCACGAGTGGCAGATTCAAATTGAGAAGTAGCCAAAGGTTCCAGGAGACATAACACTTCATGGTTTGCTTGCATTATCATAGAAACGCAGACACTCCATGTTCTGCCATCTTCACTAAGGCTATCAAATCTGGGCTGCAAAACTTTGGACAACCACAACATGTGAGCAAAGAGACACAGAAATCTAACTCTTTGCTGCCATCTACTCTTTGTCTGGAATTTTGCAGCCCAGATCTGGAAGCCCTAATCTGCAGAATAAACCTAGGACAGAGGTTTACTCCCAACACATCTCCCAACACATCTCCCATGTTGGCAAAGCTGATCTAATGAGTATTTATAAGCTTTCGATTCTATCATATTTCCTTTGATTGAGCTATATGGAGGAGGTTGACACACAATTTGTGAGTATAAAGAAGCAGCTGTATGGAAAGGGGAATAATAAATATCACCTATGGTCATTCCCTGTGACTATAATTAGTTCTCTTGGCCTATCAGGCCAGTAAGATAGCCAATGCAAGGAAAGGAGCAATGGTTCTTAAGTAACCAGTCATGTGGTTCTCATTAGGGTTAGAAATATCTGGACAACCTCATGTTGGCAGCAGAGAGATACATAAGTCTAACCGCAGTCTGGCCTTCCTATTTTCTATTCAGTCTTCAGGTCATAGTGTCTTCTCTAAATCATACTAAAAATCATTAGTGTGCTATTGGTGCGCATGTGTGACTTATGTCTATGTAGATGTGAGCAAGAATAATTAAAATAGAGCCCTGTGGCAGTTTTGACCAGGTCCAAAGCTTCATTAGAATATGAACTGTCCATAGTCATTGTTGTTTGGAATATGCATTCATTGCGAAGATCACAGCTATGTTTTAAGGATTGTGAAGAATATGAAGAAAACAACTAAGGGGTATCTTAATTATGCATTAACCCTACTGTCAATAGTTCCTGACTTCACAAATATCTTCATTGCATAACTGTGGCATCAGTTTGCATGAATGTCCTTTAGGGAAGCGGGTTGCCCTCTGGGTTGTTAAATCTAGGGTAAGTGGGGGGGGAATAGGTCTGGGGGAACACAACAGTCTTCCAGATCTACTACGTCACCCCAAGTCTGTTTAATGTAACTCTGAGGTTACATAGGGGCACTATTAGAGTGAGATGGGCAGTATGAGAAAAAGAGGTCCCTTTTCCTCCTTGTGCTAGTCCACATATGGGGCAAAACAAACCCACCCACCCCCGCCCCGCCAATCTCCTCACTTTCCTTCCCCTTCCTAGCTGCAGCTGAAGAGCCCAGGACTCAGGGTGACCTTGAGACTCCAGACTCCTGAATCCCAGCGTTTGATCCTCAGCCGCAATTAAAGGAGAGGCAGAGAATGTGCTCGGCCTCCTGGAGCTGATCCTGCTGCAGTGCTACTTCACAGGGGCGCGGGGGGCGGGTTGCATTTTGGGACATTGCAAGCCGTAGCCCTTTTACCCGTCACCCCGGTTCCTTCATGACTTGCTCATACACCCCCCCCCCCCTGCCCCAACATGCCGCAATTAAAGGAGAGGCAGAGAATGTGCTCGGCCTCCTGGAGCTGATCCTGCTGCAGTGCTACTTCACAGGGGCGCGGGGGGCGGGTTGCATTTTGGGACATTGCAAGCCGTAGCCCTTTTACCCGTCACCCCGGTTCCTTCATGACTTGCTCATACACCCCCCCCCCGTGCCCAAACAGGCTGGCAACCACCTAAACTCGCTCGCTCCCCTCTTGCCCGGGCTCTCGGGCCAGCGGCAGGTTCGCTTTTCCTCTCCCTGACGGCAAGTGCCACAGCCAACCCCTCATTCTCCACCTAATCTGCCGCGGCCCTAAATCTGGGACAGGTGGAAGTGGCTGTAGCAAATGGTTGCTGAGGTGAGTGGTTGCTACGGCAGCGCGGCTGATGCCTGACGACCGGGAAGCATCTGCCATTAATCAGGGCAATAAGTGGGTCTCTCAAGACTAGATTCAGGGTGCAGATCAGCAATTAGCGAGGGCGGCCTGCCCGTAATGAGCAATTGTGGTAACAAGGGCAAAGCAAGCGCGCGCGCGCGCGAGACAAGAGGACGGAATACCCGACAGACCGCGCGCGCCTCACGGCTCCCAGTTCCGCGCTTGTGTGTTGGGAAGTTGTTAACAGCTTCTGTGCTGAATTCACTGGAGTCTAGCTGCCGGTTCTCCAATTACCCCAATGCCCTTTCTCCCTCTGTGTTGATGTTACCAAAGTGAGTTGCCGCCTGGCCTTTTAAGAAGCAGCTTTTTTTTCCCGCCCCGACAACTGGGGAGTTGTGTTAAGTACCGGCTGAGCGTTAAGGCTTGCTCTGGGTCTCTCTTGAACCACAGGACCCTTGTGCCAAATGAGGGAGCTGAGCTGGCAGTGGGAGGTGGGCGTTTGTCCCTTCCCCCCCCGCCAAAAAAGCTTGCATTCTGATGCCCATCAGCCCTACCTGGTACAGCCAAGTGAGAACTTTAATCGGTTGTCATCTGGAGAGAGCCTGCTCCTTGAGATCTGGAATCTTGGCTTTCATGCTTCCTACTGTTTTTACTCTGCTTCTTTTGCTATTTACTCTATCCAGGATTCACACATACTATTCATACATACTGAAGTGCGGTAGTATAATCTCTTCCGTATTGCCGTCTATCATTTTGCAGAGAAATGGCATCTTAGCTGAGGCTTGCTTTTTATCTTAGGTAGAGGTTGCGTCTCTTTAGAAATTATCTTTATTCCCTGAAAATTAGTTTCTGCAGGATAGTCATGTTAGATTATTGGAACAAAACCAAGGGGAAAAAATCTTGTATCATCTTGTATTATGGCATAGTGGACTAGATCAGAGGCATGGAGTATCATCCTGAGATTAGATAGACCTAAAAAAGAAAATGTAGATGGAGTAATCAGAGGAAAATGAAATGTAAGAAGACCAGGCAGGGATAATTAGTGGCCATACAGCTACAACAGGCATAGCAGATTGTTTGCCTTGACAGTTTTCCTGTGCACAGGATTTTTTTTTTTTTTTTTTTATAAAATAATTATTTAAATCTATCCACTGAAGTTTTTCATCATGCAGTCCAGACCATGTTAAAAATAAATTGGCTTAAAGAAGGTTGGTAAGAAACAGCAACAGAAACTGGAATATGGCTCCCTTTGGGGCATAAATATTTTGGAGCTCTCAGGTGGCAAAATATCTTGTCTATTATGCTTGTGCCATTTCAGATTAAGAATTCTTAAAAGATGTACTGCATTCTTCCCTCCCAAATAAGCACATTTTGGATTATTGTGTAGGGCCAGAACATAATTCTCTTTAGGGATCAGCCTAAGAAATGTTCTGAGACTACCTTTTAAATTTTATATTCTTTTTATTATTTATGTAATCAGTGTATAACTCTCTTTGCATTTCTAAAATCCCTCAAAGTAACAGCAATCATTGCGCCAAATGACTGGAAAGCAGGATTGTTCCCAGGGACATTGTACAAGGAAAAAGCCACAAGCCATCATATGTTGTCTCTCCCAAGGGCATTGTGTATCCCATTTTTAATGTTTTGTGGCATGGTGTTGCTACACTTTCTAGCCATTTGGAACAATTATTACTTTTTTAAAAAATAAAATACATCTTGAAAAGCAATCTTCATATTAGCAACTCTTCCAAGTTAGAAATTTGTGCAGAATTTTTTCCTTATTAGTGCATAAACAGGATGGAATAGATCTGAAAATGAATGCAGGTAAAATGACACATAGAATTTCTTACTTCATACCACAGGTGAGATATTTCATAATTGCATTTTCTTCATAAACAGGCTCCATATATAAAATAGAAACATATCAAGGAGATAAAATAGAATATATATAGCTCAGGCCTGAAGTGTGGAGTTCTTGTTGCTCTCTGAGCTTGGGTGTTTGCTTGCAGACATTTCATTACTCAACTAGGTAATGTCATCAGTGCACTGATGTTGGGTAATGAAATGTCTGCAAGCAAACACCCAAGCTCGGAGAGCAACAAGAATTCTATATCAAGAAGATTTTTGTCCAAAGTGAATCCATTGCTTCTCCAGCTTAAGTGGCACAGACACTACATTTGACTACTTTTCCCTGGCCTAAGTTTGGGAACAGCTTAACTTGCTTGCATGTACTACAGACTCCAAGCAGTTCTTCCAGTCAGAAGATCAGTCACTCCTTCCTCATTTAGGGATGATGGAACAATATTCACTCCTGTGTGCCCAGTGGTGCATCTATTCATAAGGATACATGTCCTTCGCCTGGAAATGGGGTGTTTTGGATTAGATTGAGGCACCAAATTGAACACAGCTCCAGGTTGGGGTCTTGGGTGGTCTTCTACGGTCCCGCCTCACCTCTGGGAATCCACATTTGGCAGGAAGGGCGATAAAACAGATCTTTCCAGCCTCTAGTGCTTCCTTAATTGCATGTAATGGCAGAAGTGTTATCAGCTGAAATACTTAATTAGCTAAATTCCATTGTGATGCAAAACTGCCACTGACAAATTCATTTATAACAATCGCAGACTTAATCAGCACTTGGCCCTATCATTTATTGTGAGTACAGCATGAGGCTGGAAACTGGGAACCCACTTCAGCCTCCTGAGGACAGCTGTGCTTGGCTTCCTCAACCTACTCTTTGGCAGCAGGGAAGGGGTGTGCGTATGAGAGGAGTAAGAGAGACAGAAGAGAGCAAGCAGTTTTATTTATTACTGTTGAACGAGAGAGCTCCAAGGCATTCCTGCTGGTCAGGGGTGGGTTCCAACTTACCTCACTGCCGGTTTGCTCCCTCCCGCGCTGCGTGGGCGCACATCGTGGGCGCGCATCGCGTGCGCACGCATGCGCAGTAACAAAAAATCCCCCCAAAAATAAAAAATTTTAAAAAGTCGCATGCACAGTGCCGGAAGTCGGCTTCTGCACATGCTCAGAAGGAAAAATTTTTTAAAAAAAGATGGCGGCCCCCACGGACCGGCACCGACCGATCCGGTTCGGTGATGTCATCGTGATGTCACCAGCGAGTCACTACTGGTTCGGCCGAACCGGGAGAAACCCACCCCTGTTGCTGGTGTGAAGCAGTGGAGCATTGAGAAAAGATGCCTTCTTTGACAAAGTTGCCAGTATCCCAAGTAATGAAAGTTACGTATGTTTATATGCATGTGTTTACAGTATGTATGTGTGTGTAAGTTTAGATGTGCATGGATCCTTACACACATAGACATACAGTAGAATTCTTGTACTGCACTGAGGTGTATGTATAGTAAATAAAAATACTATTCAATAATAAATATATGTCAGTGGAGAAATGGTCAGAAATGAATCAGAAAAAATGCTCTATATTTCTGCCAAGGCTCAGCCCCCAGGAAGATGGTAAATCCTGAAAATTAATAATGAACATCTCCTGAGCATGAAGAAAGTACCTTCCTCTCACTGCAGGTATCCTAATTTATCCCTCACTCTCAGTAAAGGGGCTTCAGCCCTGACATATCTCATTATGAAACAAGGCCCCTGTTTTTATCCTCAGTAGATTGTACACCTTCTTGATAGGTTCTCATGGGGAAGATAACATAGAAATTGTACCGCTTCTCCTCTCACCCAGCTCATCCAAGCTTTTGAATCGCTTGACAAGAATTTTATATCTAGTTTGATGTATATGTGGCGTTCTTGCATGAACATTGCTGTTCACTTGTTCCCATCAACCGCGGGTCTGACCAACTCGCATGGGAATTTCACACACTCTTGTTCACATTTACCAATGCTGATGATGTTGGTGTAAGACTTCATTCTTTTTAAAAACAGTTTTAACACATTACAGATGTCAGTGAGAAGAAAGCAGCTTTGTGATAGAAACCATAACACAGCAGCATGGAAATCAGTGCTCCCCAACCTGGTGACCCACACATTTCTTGGACTTTAATTCCTGTAACTGAGTGTTGCAGTCCAGTATACCAGGAGGGCAGCAGGTAGAAGAAAGTTAATGTGAATTGTGCTTCCTAGTGAAGGGGAAAAAAGTAATATTCCTTAGGTATTTCATAAGTTGTTTGGTGCAGAATTCCAGAAGATTGCTTCAAGCCCAAAATGATTAATGTGTGTAAAAATGAGCAGCTTCACATAAAACTCTTCATGGTTGATTTATTGTCCCACCCTTTTGCTGCTTTTGGCTTCAGTCAGACTAGTGGGCTCATCTCCAGCGCTGCTAGCCAGGATCCCCTGCCAGATCAGTTTAGTCCAGGTATGATAGATGTGGCTGGATCATACATAGTGGATAGAAGCTCTAGAGTAGTGATGGGGAACCTTTTAGACACCGAGTGCCCAAACTGCGCGTGCACGCATGCCCAAACTGAAAGGTGCACACGCACGTGAATGTGTGTGGGGCGCAGACATGCGCTTGCTTGCACTTGCATGTGCACGGACATGCACGCATGCGCAGCAGAGGCCCGAAGACCGGCGGGAGGCGGGGCAGCCCAACATCGGCAGCACGGCAAGAGGTAAGATCTTTTTCTTTTGTGAGCTTCTGTTTCATCATTTGCTGGGAAACAGAAACTCACGAAAGAAACGCCACAGAGATCTGACCTGGGGCGACTGCACGCATGCCAGCAGAGAGGGCTCTGCGTGCCACCTCTGGCACACATGCCATAGGTTTGCCATCACAGTTCTAGAGCAAAGTTTGCCTTGTGAAAGGACTGAGGAGAACTCGCATGGGTAGGAAGATGCTGATAAATAATAATTTTTTTTCTTTTTACACAAAGGCATTTACACAAAATTATAGCGATGGAAAGGGTCATTTACTCAAATATTGCTCTGGCTAGGAATCCAAGTTAAAGTATCCAAGCAGATGGCTGCCCAGCCTCACTACCTTTCTCAATAATTAAATCCATTGTTGAAGGGCTCTTGCTGTCCTGTTCCCAGTATCTATATCAGGTTGACTGGTCTATCATTTCCCTGGTTCCTCCTTTTGTTAAACAGTGATGACTTGATAAGGTTGGCATTGCTTGTTCTCCAGGATTATGTAAAGGTTTGGCAAAACTCTGAGCAAGCTCTTTCAGCATACTAGAATGCAATTTACTTGCTGTCAGAGATTTAAATTCATTCAAAGTAAATAGTTATTCCTTGATCATAATTCTTCAGACCCACCTCTTTAGCCTAATCATCTCAACTGCCTGATGGCAGTTACGTATATCCTGTCCACCGAGAAGACTGAGCCAAAATAGTGGGTTCCTTTGTTACCTGTTAGCATTTTGCCATCTTACCTCAGTAGCCAATGCATTGCTTGTTTTCTTTTGGACATATCTAAAGAAGCTCTTTTTGTTGTTGTTAGCATTATTATGAGCCAATTCCAGCTCATTCTAAGATTTAGTCTTTTTAGCATCTATTCTACAGTGGCGGGATAACACTGAATAGCCTTCCTTTGAATAGCTTTCCAATGTTTGTACTTCTGTCGGTCTTTCTCTTTTCGGATTCAGGCATATAAGCATCTAGTCCTAAACTCTACACCATATGCTAGCGAACACTCTTTCAGCCCAAAGACCCCTCCCTTCCCAACAGTGAGCATTAAAAATATCTCAAGGTGTTTTTCTCTATTTCTTTGGACACCACCCAAATACCGTAGAAGATGATTGAGAATATAAGATGGGCAGCTATATAAATGTTTTGAATAAATAAAGTACAACATAAAACAGATAACAAGATGGTGAATCCAATAAGGCAATCCAACCACCTTAACCCAGGGCTGAGAGCAGCCAGGTCTTTAAGGCCTTCTGGAAAATCATTGGGGGGGAGGTGCTACCCAGATTCCTAATTCTTTCATTCAGACAATATCTTTCCTCTTAACTCCCATATGGATGTAAGTTCCCTGTCCAGTCCCCTCTGTGTCCCCAAAATGTGGCTGAAACAATCATTGGCCAAGTGCTAAGAAAGCAATTATTGTATCTGCTCTTTCTTTCTAGCGCTCCAACTCTTGATTCGGCAGTATAGTTCAAAGTAAAACAAGGTCATAGTAGTTTACTACCTGGCAATTAAAGCAAGTCCATCCCACTGCATTTCAATGAGTCTGGAATATTTAAGGATTCCTTTGGTTCAGTGCTACCCTTTTAACACCACAGCCTCATCTAGGACAAACTTCTAGCACCGCTGCATAACGAAGGAAGGACTTCAAACTGGCATCTACTACTGTCTAGTTAGGCATTTCATGAGAGTGGTCCACTAAACCAGAGCTAAGTCAGGACCTCTCCTGGGGTTTATCTCACTTCTAAAAATGTTTTTTTTTTCTGCAGAGTTCAGTAGTTTTTTTTTATTTGCTATGTATATCAAACACCTTTTTTTTTAAAATGCATAAATACAAAAGCTTTCCAGAGGTTAGTGCAATGGGGAGTAGGTGTTAGAACACCTGGTTTCTTTTCCCGGGTAGAGACTGATTAAAATTAGCAGATGGAGAGAAGATTCCAATCTTGTTTTTCGCTTCCTTTATCTCCTGTGAGTTTTGTCTTATTTGTTCATGTTGTGTATTTTGGCAGAAAGATTCTAAACTCTATTGCCTGCCCCACTCTAGTTTAAGATGGAAAATGTAGCATAGTCCTACCCAATTTGGTTCCTCCCAATGAAGTAGATTATAACTCCCACCATCTCAGCTAGCATTGCCAACATGGATAATGGGAAATGCGTTCTAATTTTGTGGAAGGCTGTAATCAGTCCTTGCTCTACCTCTTGGCTGAGTCAGCCTGTCTCTCCCACAGAAATGCTAGGGCTTTTATAGAAAACTTCTTCAGTATTTTTATCTTCCACCTAATACTTAAGCCATAGGAGGGCTTTTATTAAGATACTTCAAAGATCTTGAATGGAGAAAACCCCACTTCTGTGCTGTAGCTATTCAAATGCCACTTTCTATGGGGCCCCATTGTAAGTAAAACATCAGTCTCCTTTCACAGAGGTGATGTATCTGTGCCCAGATTATATCACTTCAGGCGTGGATTATACGTCAATGCTACTTCATGAAAATGAATGAATGAAACTCTCTGCAGAGAGGAATGTGAGAAGAAGAAAACTAATCTAGAATCTTCTCCCTGATATATTTTTAAGTGAAGGATAGAGCATTCAATCAAGCATCCCTCTATAGTCTGAACAGCCTAGAGAGAGGTTGAGTACTTAAGTAATAAACTGAGTGTGAGACTGTACATTTTTATAACTGTTGATAGCCTTGCAGCCAAATTGGGAATAATAATTCCACTTCCTCACCACCATTTCTAGGAATAACAGAATAATAAAATTGGAAGGGACCTTGGAGGTCTTCTAGTCCAACCCCTTGGTTAGGCAAGAAACGCTATACCTTTTCGGACAAATGGTTGTCCAATCTCTTCTTAAAAACTTCCAATGTTGAAGCATCCACAATTTCTGGAGGTAAGTTGTTGCACTGAATAATTGTTCTAACTGTCAGGAAATTTCTCCTTAGTTCTAGTTTGCTTCTCTTCTTAATTAGTTTCCCTCCATTGTTTCTTGTCTTGCCTTCTGGTACTTTAGAAAATAGGTTGACTCCCTCTTCTTTGTGGCAGCCCCTGAGATATTGGAACACTGCTATCATGTCACCCCTAGTCCTCCTTTTCATTAAACTAGACATACCCAATTCCAGCAACCATTCTTTATATGTTTTAGCCTCCAGGCCCCTAATCATCATTTGTTGCTCTTCTCTGTACTCTTTCTAGAGTCTCAACATCTTTTTTTACATCGTGGCAACCAAAACTGGGTGCAGTATTCCAAGCATGGCCTTAGCAAGGCATTATAAAGTGGTATCAACACTGCATGTGATCTTGATTCTATCCCTCTCTTAATGCGGTCTAGGACTGCGCTGACTAGAAAAGTTTGTTAATTTTCCTCCAGTCCTCTGCCTTGTGCCTTTAACTATTTGGTCACACTTTGTTTTTACTAGGGAGGCATTACTAAAAGAGTTTCCTCAACCCCTTTCACACTTTGTCATCCTAATGCAGTTAGGAAGGTACTAGGCTGGGGAGTATTGGGCTAACATCCTGTGAAAAGTTAGCCAATTCATCCAGCCTTAGCTAACCTCAGTTCCCAGTGGCTGAGAGACACCAGTCACAGCTTGCCAAGCCCAGTCGGTCTTTGGCTGCTAAGTCACTGGAGCTCTGCCCAGGTAGAATTGGTGCTTGACAATTCCAGCTGGCATAGCCCCACCATAGGGTTCTAGTATTTGCCCAGCTGGATGCCCATCAATACTGCATTCCAGTGTCATTAGCAATAATGAGTAAGACTTATTTACTGTCACTATGATATATCAAGAATGTATTTCTTGACTGTCATGTAAGGTTCATTCAAGTACTTGACAGAGACTCTGCCCTGGGCTTGTATTATTATGGGTGCAATATGGAATGTGGCTATGTGAATATTAAAAGCATTTATTATATTGAGTAGTTATGGTGATACTATTAACTGCTTAAGGTGGAAAATTCAGATTGAAATTTATTTATATTGTGTCATCATCATCATCATCATAAATAACTCAAGGCAGTGAACACCCGCAATACTCCTTCCTCCTCTTATTTTCCCCACAACAAACCTGTGAGATGAGAGTGACTGACCCAGCTGGCTTTCACACCTAAGGCACGACTAGAACTCACGGTCTCCTGGCTTCTAGCCTCATGTTTTAATCATTAGACAAAAAAAGGGGGGGCTTATCAGGTGCCTATATATTCTCTTAGACTCCTCATAAAAGATTTCTTGCTTCTTCCAACCTTAAGATTTTGGGTTCACTATACATTATGGAAAGCAATATCAAATCTGTAAATATCTTTAAGTAGCCAGGCATTCTCTCTCAACCTAATCTATCTCACAGGTAGATTGGAAGTTCTTATGGGAATAAAACAAGGATTGATCTCCTTGTATGTTGCCTTCAGTATTCTGAGAAAAGATGACATAAAAATGAGATAGTAACATTGCTTTCTCCCCGTATTGTGCAATTTGAAAGAATTTTTACACACTTGCTAGAGGGGTGAAACACTCACCATTTTTACAGCAGTAGTCTAAAGCAGTAATTTAGTTTTCTCGAATGGCAAACCTAGCTGGTTATCCCCCACCAATCCTTTATGAATGAAAGCAAATGCCTATTACAACTGCTGGTGTTCCCCATTTTGTGCTGTTCTTTGCTCGTGGGATTATGTGGCTCAGTTCTTGGGAGTTAGAAAAGCAAGTGTGAAGGATCCTCTCTTAAAGGTGGGGTTTTTACTTCTTCCAATTCTTGACTCCATTAGGCAAACCAATAATATGTCCATTAGTAACTTTAATTAATATAATACACTGAACTGGCATATATATTATTGATTCAAGCATTTGAGGATGGGGAGACTGTTCAATATTTTCAACAGAGATTGGTAGGTTGGATGACTTGATGACAATGGGAAGAGAGGACATGAAAGAGAGCTAAGAGCACAGCAAAAATAGTCTTCTGAATGGTGGAGTTGTTTACAGATTATTGCATCAACACTGAAATATGTTAAAGATATAAGAGGATGCTTCTCTCAGGGAGCTAAAGGACTTACTGAAGTGACAGGAGCAATTTGGGCTCAGTTGGGTGTCACGGTGCACCAAAGTGTGCAAGAAGCAGCTCAGGTAAAGCTTAGCTGTTTGCCTGCCTTGTTTAAAAAATTCTCTATCCTTTGAGGACTAGTCAGATGTTGAGCCAACATCAAAAGCTGAATGTATCTGAACTCTCGGATGTCCAGAAGTTCATCAAGGAATATGTTCATTGGAAGATAACACAGGGGAAAGGACACACATGCAAATTTTACTAGATCTGAGGACACAATGTCATGTAGGTTGCTATTATCCCCAAATAACTGATTTGGCACTGGATTAATTGCAGCTGCAATATTCTATGTCCATTCACAATTACTTTAACAAGATTAGCAGAAAATGGGGAGACAAGATGGACTAGAGGAATTCGAGTAACTGAGATGATAGATGGTTTGGAATGCAGGATGAATAAGGAAATATTGAAGAAGCTTAGAGAAAGAAGATCAGCCAAATGATAACTATTTTTAAATATTTGAAATACTACATAGAAAAGAAATAGGTTTAAGCAGTAGGACAGTAGATTTAAGTCAACTGTTAGGGGAAATGCAATGAGTATTGGACAATTGAATTGTATGCCTGGAGATATAATGGAACTTTTATCCGCTATATAAAAAGTCACATAGTGTAATTGGCTTCATTTATAACTTTAGAACTGGGGTAAATAAATGCCAATCAAATAATGGATTGGATTAAGATTGAGTATGTCTAGTTAGTAAAACAACAAACACCGTTGGCCAAAAGATCACAGCAATTTTGCATTTGATAAAGTGGACTATAATCCTCAAAAGCTTATCCTATGACAAACATATTAAATGTGCCAGAGGATTTAATGGTTACCATGAAATATATATTATTCTCCTACACTTAAACAATGATCAAAGCAAAAAGTGAGTTGATCCTTGAAGTTCCTTTCCTTCCTTGATTCTGTTCAGCTATTTGGAAGAAGAGTTGGGATGGGGGTGGGGATTTCCTAGATCTGCCCTGCCTGAGCTGTGAGCAATTTTAGAGAAAGAAAAGGAGAAAGTGTTATTAGGTATTAGGTTAGGAGAGCTACAATTTAACAGACTCTTAAGTGCCATACTTTTTCTCCTCAGTTTGCATCAAAAGGAGGCTACTGGAAGTTAATGTATGCGTGAGAGCAACTGCTGAGTATTTTTATTTACTTATTTATCTAATTTATATAACGGCTCATCTCACCCAAAACACGACTTAGAAGAGCTGATGTATGTTGGAGTTAAGCAGGGCCTGGGCACTTGTTGCCCTTGCCCCAATTTCAAAAGCCTTGGAAATAAGTTCACATTCTGGTTAGACTGATCTCTCCCTCTAGGCAGCCAACCCAGAGAAAAAAGGAGATGGGAAAACTATTGCAAAAAGTTTTCCACTTTGGGCTTTAATTCTGCATGGGATTGGCAAGTGGCTTTGGACAATTTCTCCATAGGGAAAGTGGCCCTAGACTGAAAATTGGAGTTAGCAATAGCAATAGCAGTTAGACTTATATACCGCTTCATAGTGCTTTACAGCCCTCTCTAAGCGGTTTACAGAGTGAGCATATTGCCCCCAACAATCTGGGTCCTCATTTTACCCACCTCGGAAGGATGGAAGGCTGAATCAACCTTGAGCCGGTGAGATTTGAACCGCCGAACTGCAGCTAGCAGTCAACTGAAGTAGCCTGCAGTGCTGCACTCTAACCACTGCGCCACCTACCCCTGGACTAGACCAGGTTTTGTCCCAGCCTCTTCTATTCGTAACATTCCTTAAATCTTGCCCAAAGTGGACAGAAAACAATGTGAACAAAAGAAAACAAACACAAACTACTAAAAATATTCATATATGATGGGTGTGATTTAGACTCCTCTTCAATGATAGCTGATTAAACATCTACGTTTTCTGATCATCACCTGTTGAGGCTAATTCACATGCTGGATTCATGCACTGAGCTAAGCCAAAATGCCCTTTCCATCTTGGTTTTGGTTTATGATGTTTGTAAACATAATCCACTGTGGTACACATTTTTTTAAGTTTTAAAGAGATAGGGGACCTATGCTCTGCTCTAGATTACAGTACAACTGGTGACAGCACCTTGCCAACCTTGGCAAAAAAAAAAAAAGTATGGCATGTATGGTTAGCGTTAGGGTAGGAAAACCTTGGGTGATCCCAGCTCTGGAGACTAGATTAGGATTTTGAAAGAAGATCCCAGGAGAAGGCAACGGTGTAGTCATTTAGGATTGAAATAGATCTGAGCAAGACTATATCTCCCTTTTAGTAAAAGAAGCAGTCTGGGGAAACTGAACAGACTTCCCCAATCTGCTGCCCTCTAGATTAGTTATTGCTGGATAAGGATTATAGAATTGTAGTCCACATATTTGGAAGACCCAAGGAAGACTAGAAAGAG
The DNA here is from genome assembly GCA_003457575.1 of Thermophis baileyi. Classification (NCBI taxonomy): domain Eukaryota; kingdom Metazoa; phylum Chordata; class Lepidosauria; order Squamata; family Dipsadidae; genus Thermophis; species Thermophis baileyi. The sequence goes on from QLTV01002693.1 coordinate 513,616, forward strand.
AATTGCCTTTGCTGGAGAGTCTGATTATTCTCACTGATGTCAGTTCTTCTTCCCATTAGCCCAATGCCTACTACTTAGGTGTGAATCTTCATGCTCCCAATTCTTCGCTCCTTCTATAGCCAGACATGTACGAGTCACCACTAGTATGCCTGTTCCCTTTTTGGCAGGTATCAGGGTTTGTGATTTCATGCTGTACTATGTTCTAATCTAAACTACAACCGAACTCTGCAGCCAGCAGCTGAGTGTGACTAATTTAAGATGCTCCTGCAGACTGAGTTTACCTGCTATTTATTTGATGGAACTTTTAAATTGATACACATGCATATTCTTTAATTCACTGTTTAGCTTGGCACCAAAATTCTCTGCCAGCCTGAGTGGTTTCCCCATGATTACAGAATGCTGGACTTGTTTCGAATCCAACATTTTAATAGTCTCGGGCTAACCCCTTGAGCTCTAGCAAATAGCCAGTTGTTTCTGTTTAATCAGCCACAGAGCAAAATGTGTAAAATTTATTCAACTTCCTCTTTTCTAGAGATTTGGGAAGGTGTGTTCATGAGACCAACTCAGTCCTGATTGGTCTGTGGCAGATTCAAGAGGAAGTGATTCTATCTTAGAAGGTATTAATCATCCAATGTGTTCATCAGCCAACCAGCCTCTTCAAAATATTCCCCATCCACCATCCATCAAGATAATACATCCATCAAGATAATACACTCTAACCACTGCGCCGAGGTGGCGCAGTGGTTAGAGTGCAGCACTGCAGGCTACTTCAGCTGACTGCTAGCTGCAGTTCGGCAGTTCAAATCTCACCGGCTCAAGGTTGACTCAGCCTTCCATCCTTCTGAGATGGGTAAAATGAGGACCCAGATTGTTGGGGGCAATATGCTGACTCTGTGAACTGCTTAGAGAGGGCTGTAAAGCACTATGAAGCGGTATATAAGTCTAAGTGCTATTGCTATTGCTATTCATTAGCTGGCCAAGAAAACAAGTTGCATTACGATAAAACAGCGACGGCTGAATGATGTTAACAGTTGCTAAAGGAAGAGGTTCACAAACCCACTTGCTGAAAATATCTGGGATTTGTATTTGCTCAAATTCATGATTCAAGGCTTTGAAGGAGGAGGAATGTTTCAGCAAAATAAAAATAAAAAATAGAACATATGGCTGAAGCGAACTTGAAACAGATAAAAGACACAAGGTGGAATCCTGCCGCCCTATTGCTATTGTCCTAGGGTTGCCAAGTGAGCAAAACAAGGCCTGCTCTTGTACCTTTTGTAACAGCTTAGTCTACAAATCAGCACAAGAACTTTCTTACGACTACAGAAAGCCTTGGGCTTTTCTGATGTCTGTAAATGAAGCTCTGTTAGAGGCAATAGTATTTATGTGGGGGTGGGTGGGTGGGGAGGGGGGAATTGGTAACCTATTATCTCACCATTCCCTGTGCCAGCTCCATCTGTCAGATCTTAGGCAAAACTGTTTTTCCACACTGACATTTTTAAATGCTCCCTGCAGTAAATAAATCTGCGCATGAATTTGTTCAGATGTATTGTTTTGGTATAGCATATTAATCACACTTTTAACTGGATAATTGGGATTTGACCAAGACCATAAAACCCAGGACTGCATTACTGCAGAAAATAACCCATTACCTGTATAAATAATGTAATTCTCAACTTCAGTCCGGCACAGTTAAGAGAGCCCATGATGGGATGCAACACCACCTGAAGCCCTTGCACTCCAGGCTACCTCGAGATTTGTACTTTAGCGATGAGGCTACAGTGGGGAGAAACCCCTAGAAATACCTTTTAGGCTTCAGTGCCAACGCATGGCTGCAGGTCCCTTGACTTTGGGCTAGTCACTTTCTCTTATCCTACAGAATTGTCTTGAGAATGAAGAGGGTTCCTTCACCAGAACCCTTTGGTGGAAAAGTAGAATTAAAGCAACCTTTATTATAAAGCCAGATTACTCAACCCAAGCAAATAGTCTCACACAAATCAGTCCCCTTTAGAAATCTTAGGCATCAGTGATACCAATTTCATACATTCATTTTAAGCATGCTCCTTTCTCGCTATGCGAAGGCCTGGAAAGTGACTCGTATCTATTCCTAGCTTCCTGGGATGTGCACGGATCGTGATCTTCTCTCACGCATGCAATCCATTGGACCGGGCTTCGACAGCGACCTTCAAACAAAACTGCTCAAACGCCGGAAACACAAAGCAACATACGACGACGCTGCTGCTGCAGCGGCGGCGCTCGGTCCGTTGAAACCGTTTAGTCCGGACTGTCTTTCAATCACTTTCTGCTCCCGGCAGGAGTCCAGGGGAAGCTGGGCAGGATCAGACAGGATGTTCCTAAATCGCCCACACACACACACACACACACACACACACACACACACACACACACACACACACACACACACACACACACACACACACCACCACCCCCCCCCCCCCCCGTGGATTGGACTGAGAGGGAGGGACTGAGTGAAACACACACACACACACACCCCCACCACCACCACCACCACCACCACCACCACCACCACCACCACCACCACCACCACCACCACCACCACCACCACAATAGCCCCACCGCCGTCTCCTCAAGTTTTCCTCTCGGCGGAGTTCACGCCAAAAGTTTCCTCGTTTGGGAAGCGCCATCAGACGCGATTATGGCTTTAATTACCTGCTGTCGGCGAGGACCAGGGAGGTTGTAAAGTGCGCTAAAATCTTTCATTGTAATGGAGTGCTGGTCCCGCGGCGCGGACTCGATTTATAAGGCTCCAGATGGCATCTTTAACTCCATCGTCAAATTCCTCCGTTCCTAAAAAGGACCCCCGGGAGCAGGCAGATCAGTTCTGAGGGAGGAGTGGAGTGGCCGGGGAGGGGGGCGGGTAGTTGGCTTGGCTTAACATGAAGTGAAAGAGTCTCGAGGTGGGGATGGGTGTAGAGGGCACCCCACGGAAACGGTTAGAGAAGGCCAGGGAAGCAGCACCCTTCCGTTCTCAAACCGGCCTATATAAAAGCCATTTTGTTTCACCTTTAAGAAGGGCTACAACTATGGTTGGGGTTTTTTTATGTTTTACCTCCTAGGTTGAGTCCTTGCACTGGGAGAGGCTCTAGTAGTCAATAGGAGTCTCCCCTATGAAGCAGAACTGCCTCAAGGCATTCTGCTCCCAGGAAAAAAAACTTCACCCTCTTCATAGCAAGAGAATAAAGCAATACATTAAATTAATGCATTGCCCTTTCATGCTGCTCAAACTGGGTCAGGATAGTTGCTGTGCCAGGTCCTACCTGAGACTGTAGACCTTGGGAGAGATTCCTTTAATGTAGTAGAGGGGTGTAAGAAGAAGGACCTGATCAAATTCTGTGGCAATAAATCTAAAGGGTTCATCTCCATAAGATAGAGATAGACAGGCAGGCAGACATAGATAGAGATAGGTAGGTAGGTAGGTAGATCACTGTTCTTCACCTGAAGTGCGACATGCTTCTGACAACCCAATTCAGATTGGTTGCCAGAACCAATATCCCAAGTTGTGGGAATTTAGATGTTCTTCTTTTCATCCTCTAAAAGCCAAGCTAGACTCAGAGGAAGCTCTCCCATGGTTCCTGAGTTGCTTGATAATGACAGTATTTTGTTATTTATGTGGGTTGTGCTCACTTTATATTAACCATGCAAGAGAAATAGAGCTAAAATTAGAAAGTTTTGCAAAGCTGAAAATCAGAACTGACAAAATACTTTGTCAAAGCAATACATTGCAATGTGAGACATCCCTGTACTTGGTCAATACATATATGCTATCTGGAGACATAAGCATGCAGTACAGCAGCACAACACAATAATATATTTTTGAACATATCTATTGGTACAAAGAAGTACAGACTATTTAGTTCTTCCTCAGACAGATTTCCCCCCAGTCTATTGTGATTCTGTAATTACAGGCATAGCCTCACACAGAAATAATTTATAGTAGTACACTAGGCCATTTATTAGAAGTTCTGTGCAGCTCAAAAACCTGCATATTGTCATACCAAGAGAAAGTGGCTATGAACAATACACTGCTCTGACTGTTTTGCAACCAGTTTTTGGGGTCAGTGAACAAAGAAGCAATAATACCATCTCTGAGCTTTGAGATTTCTAGCTGCATTGGGGGTTTGGAGACTGGCTCTGTGTTTATTTTCTATGTATCTCCATTCTTAAAGTTTTGAATACTTAAATTCATATATTAATGCATTAATTGTAAATCACTAGTTTCAAAAAAACAGTGGCATCTTCTGTATATCATTATTTAACTTTATAAACAAGTACAGTGCATTTTAGAATTAAGCTACAGTTGCTGAGAATTCACAGTAGTATTTAAAGTTAGTAGTTTTGTTATTTTTCACACCTTCAGATTTCAATTAATAACAAAGGTTTCTCAGCTCAGTGTTGTTTTTATGGAAACCAGAAACAGAAAAGGAGGAAGGAAATGGTTGAGGACATTTATCATCTAAGGCTACAGGATCAGGGCTGCAAAATTCTGGGTGGCCATAAGATGGCAGCAAAGATATTCAGAAAATTCTTTACTAGCATCTAGTGGCAGTCCTGATTTTCAAAGCCCAGAAAGTAACTTTAGCATCTCCCTAAATATAAAATGGCTAAAATATTCATCTGAAATCTGAAGATGGAAGCCAGAACTGAGGAGACCTACCTTACAACGTTGTTGTCAAGGTAAGTAAAATAAAGACATTATGTGCTTATGCAAATTATGACTGCTAAATGGGAAGCGTAGAATCGTTCATTTGTTTTAAATAGAGATTATAATTAAACCAACAAATTAATCTCCAAAAAACCACCATCATCTTTAATTATTAGAATTGAAGTCTTTCCTTAAAGCTATTAGATATAATAAGTTGAAACAATAGAATTACAACGACAGATACAGTTTAATCATTTTAAAACAACTGACAAGCATCTGGCTATGCAACTTCCACGTTCTCTGCTTTTACTTTGGCAAACACATATGTGCAATAAAACACACTTTTTGAATCCATGCCAATAAGCTGTTGTTTATTTAAAATTTACACTGATATTTTCCATATGGACTTTTTCCAGAATTAGATGTAATAATAGGTCAAGCATGGATCTTAAATTTTGCTGTGACTTGTCCTCGGAATGTCTTTTAATCCAAAGAACAGAAATTATGTGAAACAGATTGTCTCTGTGCAAGTGTTCCAGCCTTCTGCTAATGCTCAGGATTCCTAAGGGTCTGAAGCCCAGAAAAAGCTTGGGGGGGGGTGGATGAGCGGTTTTGTTTAGAGCAGAGGTCTTCAAACTTGGCAACTTTAAGACTTGTGGACTTCAACTCCCAGAATTCTCCAGCCAGCAAGTCCACAAGTCTTAAAGTTGCCAAGTTTGGGGACCCCTGGTTTAGAGACTAGGTCCCTACCCCACCCCAAATGTACTTCTAGTTCCTGAAATATAGGACAGCACACATGCCCCATCTTTCAAAGTCAAAAACACAGTCTCAGTTCAGAAGCAGCAAGACAGGTCCATCAAACCTGCCTCTTCACCTGGAGATAGATGTCCTTAGTAAATCTTCCTTCCTTCCTTCCTTCCTTCCTTCCTTCCTTCCTTCCTTCCTTCCTCCCCTCCCTCGTCCTTCCTTCCTTCCTTCCTTCCTTCCTTCCTTCCTTCCTTCCTTCCTTCCTTCCCACCCCATCACTCTTTTGCCACCTGACACTTCAGATCGCTAATAGATTCTCCCATGCTTGTTAAGGGGCAATTAATTAAAGCGTTTCTCTAGCAGGGAAGAAAGAACGCGATGGGTGACGTGAAAAGTGTCCCCGAGGGAGCCGTGTCCAGGGAAGGAGAGAAGAAATAGCCTTGGGCCTCGCCGGGAGGTTGTGTGGCTGAGCGAAAAGGCTTCACAGTTCCGCCGTCTCCTTTTCCTCCTGCCTGGATAAGGGTCGCGTTAGTACCGCAAGGGAAAGATGCTGCTTGGATTCCCCTCCCTTCCCCTCTTCCTCCCTCCTCGCAGGTGGCGTCGGAATCTTGCTGAGTCTCATGTTACCCGGAACCTGCTAGACTCTCCGGTGGCTTTTAAACATTTTTTGGGAAATCAACCTGGCAAAGAGAGAGGGGAGCGGCAGTTCAGCAAATGTGCACGAGGCGCGTGGGAAGAGGGAGGAACGGGGCAGCCCGGGAGAGGAAAAGGAGAAAGTAAAGGTCGACGTCAGTTTCGGAAGCTGGGACCCGCTGCTCCGTTTATGGGGTCGTGCTTTTCCTTCCTCATTTCACCCTGTGGAGTACCGGCAGCGGGTCTGGGGGGTGGGGGGAGCAAAAAATTAGGATGGCCCTGGTTCAGGCAACCGACTGCATTTGCAAAGGGAGAAGAGAAGGTTAGGGGATAAATGGCTGGGCTGTGCGCTTCTGTTTCTGACCTCTTACTACCGCCGCCCCCTCCCCAAAGGCTCTCTCTGCGTGTGACCACTTAAAGTCTTGCAGCAGCAGGAGGCCTAAATGCTGTAGACTCTGCTCTCTCCTCCCTTTGTGCGCTTTCAAGCAGAAAGCCACGTGCCAACAGGGCGCGGGGGCAGCCACGTCTAGACTGAGAGCCATTTGTTCTCAGGGGATGGAGGGGGGGAGGGGGAAGGGGAGGGAGAAAAAGAAGAGAAAGTGAGCTGGATGCGTGCGGGCGCTGGTGGAAGTGATAATCCCTGCTCATCTTCCAGTTGCATCAAGGACTCCCTTTTCTGAAAGAGAGTTGGCATGAGGGAAGGAGCACACCAAGAAGTGTGGCCAGAGCAGATGGACTTAGGGCCTGTTCAAGCCTTGGCTTCTTGTTGTGAAGGGGGTCATCAAAAGAGAGCAGATTGTTGGCTATTTAAATCAACGCATTATACTGCCAGCCTGGAGGAAAAAAAATGAATGTTCTGCCACGGGTGCCAAAATAACTTGATTGGCCTGTCTTTCAACTTGGGAAAGTGTCCATATTCAGCAATGTATCCAGGCAGCACTCTCTAGTTTCCCAAAAATTTCAGCATCTTCCTAAATATCATGGCACCATACACTTCTCATGGAACTAGGGAAAACTGTGTATAAGAGTCCACCCAGAAAAATGCTTGGTGTGTTCCTTCCCATCTAGGTTTACCAACACTCACACACATATGCCCATACACCATGGCAAAGAGAGAGTTCTGCAATATATAAGGCAAGCTGCTGATAACAAGAGAAGATAGAATAGGAATTTACTGGGGGCAGGTGTAAAAAAAATCAGGAATCTGGTATAACCTTTTCTAACTTCCATAATTCATTAAAAAGCATAAACTGTCGTGAGCTGCAGTTCACCTCATCAGATGTATCTAGAGTTAGTAGGGAAAAGAGCTGTCAGATTCCTGATTTTTTGCCACCATAGACTTAACATGGCTGTTCTTCTAAAATATGGGGGTGGGGGAGAAAAGTTCACCATCTTCCTGAGGACAGGAGAGTCAGGGGTCTTTCTAGAAAAGAACAACTGTAAAAGCAGACTGATAAAAGTGGAAGTCCATGAAATGTCAGTCACAGAGAAGGAGAGGTAGCCCAAAAGCAGCACTTCCCTGAGCTGGACCTGGGAAGAGATTTTAGCATTTCAGCCCAGCAATAAAATATTTATAGCTGGCACTTATCTCAGATCTTACATATTACCAAGTATTCTGTGGGACCACATTCCTGCTTCTTAGAGATGTTTTAAAACCTTATGACAATATACTGTAGTCTCCAATTTTCAGCTCTCCATATCTGTTCCCTACATTCCTGCTCCCTCACCATTTTGGGGAGTGTAGTAATCTTTCAGGCAATGCTACATTCTTTTTTCCTCATCCTTATAGATTTTGAGTTCTCCCTTTTCTTGTATATGTATGATTACAGGAGTGGGAGGGTGGTCTAATTGAGATCTCTTCATTATATTGATCAATCTTTTCATTTGTTTCCTGCGTCATTACAGAAAAGAAACCTTTTAAACTTTGAGTCACTAGTTGTTCTTTTGAATAGGCAGTTTGTGTCATCACACTTTTGTCCCCTCCTCCCAATTTTTCATGAATTTTAGATGCTAAGTATTCAGGAGCTTCCTTCTAACTCACCCACTTTCTGCTTTGGCAGTTCATGTGCAATCCATATGGGGAATTTTTTTTTCCAGGAAGATGAATACCAATTATGGGCATTATTATAGAGAGTTTTCTTTTGTTTACTTCTTAGCATTCTCACTCGTGCTTTAACATTCAGATGCTAACAGCTTGAATCAAGCCCATAGGGAGATGACTTGGATGCTTTACCTGGTGCTCAGCCAGCAGGCCAAATCTATAACCTAGCGGGACATTCCCTCTGTGTGTTCTTGGCTAGGCTTACTGTACATGTTCAGTTGGATGCTTCTGTTGTCACTGGAGTTGAGTTGTGTGCTGGGGATCTAGAGACTTCAGCTGGCCATTTAGTGGACAATGGTCCAATCACAGGAATGCTGTGTAGAGCTATATGCTGCTAGACCCAATGAGTCTGTTGGGGGCAGTTGCCCTCCAGTTAATATTCCTGCCTTCTTTTAGAGCAAATGTGTTTTATCTTCTTTTGTCAATAAATTCAGAGTATAACTGAAAGACATGGAGTCTGAAGAAAGGGTGCATCGAAGGGAATACCATATTATAGAAGCAGTTCCTTTGCTAAATTAAGCTCAGTTATATGGACAGAGATTTTCTGAGTCACAGACAAGTTGTATGTGGTCAGGGCAGGGCAGAGCTGCATAGCACCATGGACAGATCACTGAGTATACACTAAGGATGCCAAAGAGATGAACAAAATTTGAATTTGCCATATCCAAATCTTTCCCAGCTAAAATGTGCCCACGTGTGTGCCTTCAGCTTCCAAAATTCTCCAATCTACATATGAGAATTTTGGAAATTTCCAAAGCATTCATGATGGAGAAGGCTGCCATGTCTGTAACTTATTTCATTGTTTCTTGGGCAGCCTTTTCCAATTTAATGTCTCCAGATTTACTGGTTTATAACTTCTGTTATCATCAGCATTATCATGTTGGCTGGGAAAGATAGAGTTAATCCACACATCTGGAGGGTACGAGAATTGGAGTCGCCTGCTGTAGAACAATGTTCAGGGTAGATAGTGCTGGGTGTACTACATAACAAAACGCTATTGGGTTTTTTGTTGTTGTTGTTGTTGTTTTTAATTATTGTGCGTTGCAATTCACTGGAAATCAGAAAGCAAGAAAGAAAAACACCGAAGAAGCTTTACTGAGCTCTTCAGAAGAAACGATGCTCGGCAAACACTTTCACACCCTGTTGCCCATGGCAGGAGAGTGCCAAGGTCCCTTTTCCCTGACTGGGGAAATCATCATCTTAAGCAGTCAAGGGTGATTTTAAGAGAGAGAACCAAGTGTTACATCATGTAAGAATTATAGTGAGAAAGAGATGTTTCAAGGAAGAACTCTAGTAACAAAGAATTTTAGAAAAGCAGCTCCGTGCCTACAGTTATTTGAATTCTGCATGTGCTTGGTCCTACTCTAGGAGGGCAGAAATTGAGGTTGAGCACAGAAAATAGCATCCTGGAAGCCACAGTTTTCATTTGTAAAAGGAAAAGGTCAACAGACTGCATATAAACTGGGGGGGGGGTAAAAAGTAAATTTCTAATCCCTTAAACTGTGGGAAAACTCTGGAGAACTCTCAGGAATCAGAAGATGGTTTATAGGATCTCTAGTCATCAGAGATAAGACTTCAATGTCCTTCCATGACAACTCAAGACAAACAGAGGCAACATGAATTATGCAGAGTAAGTAACAATGGAAATTTACCTAGTTTGCGTAACTGATACCGGCTGCCAAACTCAGCTGTTTGTGACATAGAGTTGGAATTTATGTGGCATGGAATGCTTGTGTCCTCCCACCCATTTTCCCCTTCCATATAGGCTGTATGCATAGGCTTATGCTTTAACTCTAGAGTAGACCGATTAACTTGTTAGGTTTGCCTTTATGCAATTTAGAATATGCCCTACTGCCCAGAAAGTCTCTCTTGGGAAATTAATAATAACTGCTACTTTGCTTAGATGGCCTTGCAACCTGGGTGATATCTTCTTTCTAGAGTTGAGTAATAGCGTGTGTCATCAGGAGTATGTTTAGGAGCCAAAATTCTTCTTTGTCCCTTCCATTCGGTTCCTTACCCATCCCTCTGTAAGCTGGATCATGAGATATGGACGATCCTAACCTCTCCTTCCATCCCTTATATCAAAGGTAGTGAACAAGGAATTGCCTTCTGTTCATAAATGGGACATTCCCACAGTGCTTAATTAGGCTCAGCAGTGGAAGACAGCAGGGTGTTCCAGACCTGATCTTTTGTTAGAAGTCTGAAAGGACAATAACTGAAGTGACTGATGGCCGTGTGTCATGGTCTGAAAAATCTAGAGGTAGTCCTACTGCCATTTATATTGCGGGCAGGCTTTGGGGAAGTCAGAGGGGTATTTTTGCCTTCAAATAAATAATAACACCAGAGTTTTCTGATTCCATTCTTAGACAGAGATAGAGATGTTTAGACACATGGACAGTCTTTAGCAAACCAGGAAAATCTGCACTTTGATTTTGGAATGAGTGATCAGTGTGATGTCTTAATCAAAACAATGACACATTTCCATAAAACAATACAATTTGCTCAGGTCTCAGGGCAGAGACTCTTTGTTGTACCCATGTGCCAATATCACCATGGCAGAACAGAACGCTGGCAGGAGAAACCAAGGCTCTGCTCTCTTGGCCAGCTCAGAGTTCCATGCAAAACATTATCACTGGATGTTGCTTCTAGCAGAAACCGCCTGATAAATGGCCTGTGTCAGACTCACTTAGCTATGTGTGCCAATGTTGTCTCCAGAGTAGACATGCTACCCTGGGATCCTGATCTCACCGTTCAGTGCAAAGTCCAACATGATGCCACGATCTGTCTTCTCTCAGAAGTCTCACAATCTTCCTCTGTTGAAGAAATCTGAATCTTGTTAGGATTTGCTTAGAAAAAGCCCCAGAATTCTTGTTCCTGGTGACCTTAAGCTACACATACAAACAGCTCTTTCTATATACAGCACCAAGAGGATTGGAACCAGTTAGTTGAAGTTTGTTTGTGATTCTTTTAAAAAAAAAATAAAAAATTGGGAAGTGTTTCTACCTACCTGAGCAGGACTTGGAATCCATGCTCAGGGAATATATAGCGCTTGTTATATCAATTTCTGCTGCTTTCTTTCTACTCCCTTTAGATGAAGAGGTGTGTTGGTGAGCTCTTCTGCTCTTATCAGATCAGTGAGAGAGTTCCTATATTGACTTTTCATGGACACTGAATTCTCTAGATAGAAAGAAAGTCCCAGCTCTGACAGTGATTCCATTTGGGGCCATGGTGCAGGCGAGAGTCTTTGGACAAATGAAGAATTCTGTACATAGATTGAAGAACATATTTTCTGTCCGGATTTTAAGTGGATAATTCAGAGATCACTTTAGGAGGTGGGGGGGGGGGAAGAAAAGAAAGATCACCATTCTCGAGCACCAGTGTCTTTGGAGAAACATTATATGTGCAGTATGCTTGCCCTTGTTGCTAAAGTTAGCGCAGTTTTAGATCTATTTATATACAAGGTCTATACCTGGGATCACTATCTTTGTAGTGAACTGAGACAAAGAGACTCTGTAGTGCTGCTGATTGAAAAATCTTTCCCCAGCTTTTCCCCTGCCCCCCAAAGGGTTTGGACTACAATTCTCAGAACATTGAGCCACAGTTAACTGGCTAATAAGCGACTGCTGCATCACAAACAGGGGTGAAATCCAGCAGGTCCTGACAGGTTCTGGAGAACCAGTAGCGGAAATTTTGAGTAGTTCGGAGAACCAGCAAATACCACCTCTGGCTGGCCCCAGAGTGGGGAGGGAATGGGGATTTTGCAGTATCCTTCCCCTGTCACGCCCACCAAGCCACGCCCACCAAGCCACACCATGCCCACCAAGCCACGCCCACAGAACCGGTAGTAAAAAAATTTGGATTTCACCACTGATCACAAATATATATATGAAGAGCAGCATATTCTCTTAGGCTGCACTGTCGAGAGTGCTGAAACCCAGGACCAAAGGCCTATGGATCTTGATTCCAGTTGTTCAAGAACATTATTCAGGAATGTCGATATTATTATGTTGCATTTGTAAAATCCTATCAGCATAGTTTGGTAGAATTTAGTCAGGGAGAGGAACAAAGTGATGCAGTGACTGGGTCACAGACATTCGTATCTCTCACCCTATTTTTTTTCCAGCAGAAGCTTTTTTAAAATCCCTAACATTGGAGAGTTAGCTGTAACCCGGATTAAGAGGGGAGATTGTCTGAAGAACCGTAGCGGTGCTGTAGGCCTTGGGCCTCTGAGCTATTATTAAATGCCTCCCCGCAATTCCACTTAATCCCTTACTGTGACTTTCAGCAAATGCTGCTCTCCAGAGGTGGGTTCCTCCCGGTTCGCATCGGTTCTATAGAACCGGTAGTAAACCAGTGGTGATGTCACGGAGCCGGTTCTGTCGGTGCCGGTCCATGGATGAGGCCATCTTTTTTTTTTTTGGAATTATTATTATTTATTTATTTTTGGAATTTTTTGCTGGTTTTTGCTTCTGCGCATGTGCAGACGCTGAGTTTTCGGCACTGCGCATGCGCCGCCATCTTGTTTTTGGCTTTTTTTGCTATTTTTTGCTTGTTTTGCTTCTGCGCATGCGCAGACCAAGTTTTCAGCACTGCGCATGTGCGGCCGTGCACGCAGAGCGTGCGTGCAGCCATGTGGCGTGCAATGCGCGCGCGGCCACGTGGCGCGGAAGGAAGCGAACCAGCGGTGAGGTAAGTTAGAACCCAGCCCTGCTGCTCTCCTGTCAGTCACCTGCCCCCCTGCAGGGGGCGACATGAACAGGTCCCAGAGCAGCAGCCCTTATTTGGAGAAGAGGTGCAGAGGTGGGTTCCTGCCGGTTTGGACCGGTTCTTTAGAACCGTTAGCGGGAATTTCCCCCTGCTCGCCTGGCCGGCTGGACATGCCCCCGAACCAGCTCCCTCGGCGGCGCCATAGCCGCCACCATCTTGTTTTTTGCTTCTGAGCATTGCAGAAGCTGGGTTTTTAGCACTGCGCATGCGCGCACCCGCGCAGCGCGTTAGGAAGCGAACCGGCAGCGAGGTAAGCCAGAATCCACCCCTGAAGAGGTTCTATTTCTAAGTAGGGCCCAAATCCCTCCCTGCCATGACAAACACTCTTCCTTTCGTTTCCATCTCTGTCAGAGGGATTGTGTGCGAATGTGCGTGCCTGGCAGTGCCCCCCTACAGTGTGTAACTGCACATAATATTCATGCCTCTCACAATGCATCCATTTCCCTAAATGAGCTCACACTCTATTTGGCAGTTCTCTCCCCTTGTCAGGTCGGTAATAATAACTAACCAGTCTGAGAAGAGGTGAGTTTTTGGATCTTCTCAGAATCTGCCTTGCACATACACATACATTACCATAACCCAAAATAGCATGCAAAGTAGTGCCTGAATGGCAGGAGAGCTAGCAGTCCCTGAGGATTTTGTGCCTGGGCAATCCTGAGGGCAAAAATAGGTAGGTCACACTTATTTGCCATCTTCTTGGACACCCCATCCCAATTCCCGGAGCAGATCTCCAATGCACTCAGTATATACTAGCTACAAAAACCATACACTGTTTATTTTCCCTTCCCCCACCATCTGTGTATGTTGGAAGGGGACCTACTTAGCACCATGTTGTTAGATTGTTGAGCTAAACCTGAGTTGGCTTAGAGCCCCGCAGGCAGAGCTGAACTGCTGCTGGCAGGAGGGCCATCCTAGTAACCTTCCCCCCATGCAACACCCCACCCCAATGCATCCACCCAGGTTCCAAAGCCACCCAGATAGCCCAGTACAAAAGCCTTGCCTTTGCTTCCCTGCTTCATAGTAAGGTGGGGGTGGGGGGGAGGAAGAGACGATGCAAAAATACCCTATCAGATGGCAGGTCCCTGACAGCTTGCCATTATGGTGGGCAGAGGAAACTGCAAGCCTGCTCAGATCTTCTGCCATCAATCTTGACTCTAGGCTGGACCTACCAATAAGCTGTCTGTCTGAAGAACAGGCAGCAGGCTTGATTGTCACTGCAGATCATTCATATTCCTCGTACACTGCATATGAGGAAGGGGTAAGCTTTCAGGGGCATGCAGGGGTGAATGGATTGCAAGGAAAAAGTGCCGTTGGCTTCCCCAAATGATGTGAAGTCCTGATCTCGATACAAAACAAGCCTGTCATCTATTTAACTGCCAGGGATTTGGGGGAGTTACAATCCCAATAACTTTGAAGACTGTCTTATTAGGGGAAACTATTTGGACTAATAGTAATGCGGGGGGGGGGGGTTGGGGCGTGGGGGTTGACTAATAGTAATGGGGGGGGGGGGGTTGCGTCATGGGAATCTCTAACCCAGACAACTAAGGGAAGAAGGAGTTGATTGAAACAGTCCTGGGCCTTTTGGGGAATGAATGACCTCTCTGCCCACATTGCGCAATCAGCTGTATCCGTAAAAGGCATTTGTGGTCCCAGACCTTACTGCATCTGATCATAGCTGAGTGGGATGCCACCTGGACTCCAGTGCTCTAACCATTATCCTACAATAGTCCTTCTTGTGAGATATATTGGTGAATTGAAGGGACTCAGGCAGATTGCAAAGTAAAGGAAGAATGATATATTAGGGCAATAGAAACAGAAGAAGCCCGGTTTAATGTGCAAGCTTGAATCCAACACCACCTCTGTAAATTAAATGCACAAATTAATACTCATTCTATGATTGATTGGCCTCTTTGGGTTGCCCACGTTCTGGGAGATGTACTATGGCAGAATTTTGTCCCAAAGGATGAGGGGCCAGGAAACCTCTCTTTTTGTTTGAGTGATGCCAGGAGCTGAAATCCTTCAAATAACCTCAAAGAATTCTAGTGACTCAGTGAAGTTGCCAGCCGAGACAGCTGTGAGACTTCCAGACATGAGAAATCCACCCACTTGACTAGGTTTATAACCATGGAATTATCAGCAACATTCACACAAGACACACATAGACGGGTTCATTCAGGCTGATCTAAATTAAGGATGAGCCTTTATTTCAGCAGTGGATGGGATGCATTCTAGACCTGTTCTCATGGCACACTTAACTGGATCAAGGGATGGGGGACTGTCATGCAAATCCCAGACAACTAAATCAAGAAGAAGTCCTGGGCCTTTTGGGGGATGAATGACCTCTCTGTCTACATTGTGCAATCAGTTGCATCTGTCAATGCACTTCAGAGTTAATTTCTTCTTTCCAAGAGAAACAATCATCTTATGAAAATGTGCTTCTCCAGGAGCTTTTATTTTTGTCTCTTTTTAGTTTCTGGGGTGGAAAAAGGGGGGGGGGAATCACAAAGCCACATTCTTCCAGCCTCTTCCATGATGGCTGAAAGTACGCAGAAAATGGCTGTTACACAATTGACCAGATCATTGGTGATTATTTCCTGCTGGCACATAGAAATGAATTAATTATTCCAAGAACCAGATGACTTGGTGAGTTGTGCTCTTGAAAAAGAGCCTTGCATTCCTGTGGATTCAGGCAGAGTGGATTTTGAGAATAAGATTTTATTTTAGAGGGGAGAAAAGGCACGGAATCCGGTCTAAAGATTGGACTGTCCACCACCTATTTAGGTGGGTCAAATCATATCACAGCGTAAGAAGCTTCCTCCCCCAATCATTTCTTCTTCTTTCCAATAGATTTTCCCTTTAGAAGAAAGGGAGCAAGACAGAGTTTCTTTACTCTCTTTGTGTGGAAAGTCAGCCTTTTTGTCTGAGATATACATGATTGTTTTCTTTCATTGCTAAGACGAGCCAAAATGTTGTCTTGAGCCACACCTAAGGCAGAACTGAAGGTCCCTACTTACTCAATATTTTATACAAAACTGATCTCTGAAAATAACATACATGCATAGAAGTGTGTGTGTGCGCATACGCATGTGTGCATGTGCATACATACACGCAAACACGCACACACACATATCAATGATAGCCACTATTATTTTTAAAGTCCAAAATCTGATGTGCTCCTTTTTTAGATTTTAATCACTGTGATTGAAATTGACTTTAGTTACTTCTTTATTCTGCTTCCTGGATGGAAGTCCTTAGTGGTTATGTCTCATTTGTACCATGTGGTGTCATGACTGCTCTGGGGGTAAGTTAAATTTTGATAAACCTCTATAAATTACTTTTGAAGATTCTTCAAAATGGCTGATTGTAGTAAGTAAAGAAGGGTACGACCTATGAGAACACAAAATGAAGTAAAGAAAGAAGCAGCTACATAAAGGAAGGATGAACAGTTGCTTGAAATGGGAATTTTATCCAGCAGATGTGGTTAAATTGCAATAAAATGTACTGAACCTTGCTATTTGGAGAATTTGCAAAATATATTTATGGTACGATGTACACTGTAGCGGGAATGAGATTAAGTCTCTATTTTGCAGAAGGCCCTTATGAAAATAAGATAGCCTTAATGTGGTTTAGCCTAGATGTTTATATAATTTGTCATCCTTCTTTTGTTAAAAAAAAAACACATTTGTCTGAATTTGTGGTCCAAAACCATTTTGTCATTTGATAACCAGAAAAAAGTCAAGAGGTGATGAACTTATACCAAGGAAATGGATTTTAGAAGATGTGCTTACCCCAAATTTGCATATTAATTGAGATTTACTTCAATGGAATCTGTAAGAACCAGTGGCATCAATTATTGCAGAAGGAGCTATCAACTGTTCTAAGCCTAATAAGGTATTTTTATACTCAGATGAATTGTCAAAGAAGATTCTTAATGGGAAAGTTAGCCCATCTCCCATTTCCTATCTCATCTGTAACCAACCCCCTCAGATATCCACTTGTACAAAAGAAGTAGAGTTTTAGCAGATGTGCTTACCTGAAATTTGCATATTAATTTGAATTTTCATTCTTGAGATAATTAGTTTCACTACTTCTACCTCACCCAGTGCCAAGGAAGTATTGGAGCAGGGGATGTTGCCCTATATCAGAGGTCTTCAAACTTGGCAACTTTAAGACTTGTGGACTTCAACTCCCAGAATTCTCCAGCCAGCATAGCTGGCTGGAGAATTCTGGGAGTTGAAGTCCACAAGTCTTAAAGTTGCCAAGTATGGGGACCCCTGCCCTATATAGTAAGTCAAACTGTGAGTCCATCCATCTCACTTCTGTGGTGAAACTGATTCCTTTTGGGGGTATTGGACCACAGAACTCTCATAATCGCCATTTGGAAAATGCATCTGGAGGAAAGCAAGGCCCAAGATTTCAGACTTACCTAGAAATGCCAGAAATTGAATCTGGAAGAAAACATTGTTGTCCCAGGGAACAAGATGAGTTATGATATATTACCAGTCAAAACTGTGCATAAATTGCCCTGAGAAGAGTTTGTTTTCATACTCTTGAGGTCTGTTTTTCAAAGAACGTTGATCTCCTACTCTGTTTATCTTTTATCTCATATTATTTATGACACTGCCAAGCAAGTCTCCTTGGCTTGCCATAGCAGCCAACATCTAAGTAGAATATTTTTGGGCAGTATTTCTGTGTATCGTTTTGCTTTCTCACAAACCACTCTGCTTGCATAAGAACTGCTACATATTGCTTTTACCGGGAAATCCAACATTCTGAACTTGTTTTCTGAAGTTTTACCTAACTTCTCATTGATTGCAGCAACGAGCGAGCAAGCAATCCGTAAGACAGATAGAAAGCACAAAGTATTTGCTGAAACTCTGAAGGGGAGGGGGAAGGTTAAAGTTCTCATAATGTACCCATTTCTCAGTTGTGCTTTACAAGCTTTTTACCATAGCTGTGTTCCTGTAACATAACCATGGTTTAATCATAGTTTGAATAAACCATAAGTCATCAGATGTAGGCAGAATGTAAATAATAAACCAACTGAATCACAAACAAGCTGTATCAGGAATTACCACCTTACGACAAGCCAGTCTAATTATTTTACAGGAGATAGGAGAAAAAATAGGCTGCGTGGAGGTTTTGTATTGGAGAAAGAACATAGAATCATGAATATATTAATCATAATATCCTAGGGCAATTATTAGAATAATGACTGGGAAGTTCAGGACACTGTGAAGTGAACAACGTGCCCATGAAGAGGAACTAAACTAAGATTTAATCACAAAATCTCAGCAGCAGATTCATAGGTAGGGGGCACACTGATTTATATAGCTTGTGCCCGCTAACATATACCTAAAGATGTGGATTTAGGAACAGTTTCTAACAGTTTCTAGGAACTAGAAACCAAATACATGCCACCTCAGTGGTGGAAGTGGTGATAATGGCATCAGTATCTATTCAGTTGGCTCTCCAGGTACCAGTTGAATAGGAAGCTTTAAGGAGACCATTTGATCTTTCAAAAAGTGAAAAGCCTATTTGGAAGTTACACCTGAGCCTACTACTGTCCATAATGCCAACTGTGTGTGTTCTGATTATGGGCACTTGGTGACCAGGGAAAGAGCCTCCATCCTTGCTGACAAGGTGCTTTGGCTTCCTCCTCTCCCGTTTCCATATGCCTATTTTAGAAGTGAGCAGCGCATTGAGCTAAATGAAAACTCCCGCGTGTTCTCAGCTTCCCCCACTCCTTGCAAACTGGATTACTGTAGTTTAGATCTCTGCCACTCCAGCCACTCCCCAATCTTGCATTTGGGCTTTTTTTTTTTTCTTTCTTTCTTTTCTTAGTGTTTGGGTTGGGGCAGCCCAAGAAAACCCCTGCTGTGCTTAAATACATCGTTTCCTCCATTCTGCACTGCTGGGAGGGATAATTGATATTAAAGCCCTGGTTAATGCACTGGCTTTGCTGGGGGATTTATCGCCACCGCCGATAGCGTCTCCTGCTCCCAATTACCCATTTAGCTGCCGAGATAACAGGCTGCTCAATCAGCCCCATCCCCACGGTTATATACTGCTGCTCAGTGCTCATAAATATACCATCCAGGCGCAGCTGCAGGCAGGCATATCCTTGCTGGGCTCGGGAGGGAGACACGGACATCCATTCAGAAAAGCCATGCTGGATCCAGCTCCTGCCTGGCTCCTCCCTCCGCCCTTCACCTTGCCCTCCCTCCAAGCCCCTCTGCCTCTCCCTCTCGCCTGGGAAATGGAGCTCAGTTTCGTCACCTAGGTGACTTGAGAAACACCGAGCCTGTTTCCATGACAATCTTGAAGCAGGTGAATGGGGCAGCAAAGGCAAGAGGGCAGCTGCGTGGCAATACGGGCTTTCTCCTTTATGGTCCTTCACAGGCAGGACTTGCGGTGAGAAAGTCTGTCCAGCCCAAGCCTGGTTTAGAGATAAGGAATAATCGGAAGGGCCCCAAAGATGCCCAGTCATCATTAATAGGCCCAGACAGACACAACAGGCACCTTCGGTGCAGCTTCCCTCCTCTTGTGTTGAGCGGTTTTATATTTAGCATATAATAAGTATTTTAACATTTCAATGTCTACTCTTAAACCAACACACCTGTGTTTTTACCTACTCTTGGTTTAGGTGGTGCATTTTCTGGCTCTTTGGCAGCCAATTTCAAGTCCCTGCTGCTTTCAAAAATGGGGTTCCTTCATGATACACGCTCATATGAGGAAGCTGGAGGCTCGTTCTGTATCAGCTCCAGTTGACTTACTGGGGCAAGCAAACTCATATTTTCTTTATATTGTAGAGGAGTTTTCCTCAACTTGGAACTTTTCATATCTATCATTTTAATAGTATCATCCTGAGAGGAAAAGTGAGAGTGCCAGTTTGGTGTAGTGGTGAAAGCATCAAAACTAGAAACCAGGAGACTGGGACTTCTATTCCTGCCTTAGGCAGGAAAGCCGGCTGGGTGACCTTGGCCAGTCATTCTCTCTCAACCCACAACATCAAGCTCGGGTGACTAGCTGGTCAGTCAATTCCTGTCACAACCAATGGATCAATATTTAGTTGATCCAAAGGGGGGGGGAGTGGAAAATGTGGGACAACGCTAGGGGAAAAAATATTGCGAGGGAAAGAGATATAAATCAAGTACACAAAAAGTAAAATAAATTGTTCCAATGTCCAGTCTTTATGGTCTCCATCATTCCCTCGCTCCCTGGCTGCCTGTAATAGAGGATAATGCTATTGGACCACTTTATTTAAGGAGGTTGTCAAGATGTTGGAATAATATGCAAAAGGATTATATTAGGCACGACATAAGATATAAAAGTAGAGAAATCTTTCCTAAACTTCTCGTTGCTGCCAAGAATTCCTTGATTTTAAAATAGAAGTGCATTTTATGTTTAAACCTCCAAATATGCAATTTTAGAATCTGAATTTTTCACTACTGCTGAGATCCTACCTCATATGAGGTGACTTCTTTCTATCACCTCAGAATACTTGCCTATATGGTTTAAGAGGCTATTCTGTTTGGCTTCTGGCGATACCTCAGGATCTTAAGTCTTTTGCCATCATTTGCTCCTGTGTTGTTTTCAAATGGAGCTCTCTCCCATCTTCCTCTGTGTCTCTGCTTGAGTCTCTGTTCTCATTCCTGACTGGAAGAAGGCAAGCCTTGAACAAAGAAAAATGCCTAAGCATCAGCCTCTTGTAAGAGAGGGCAATGCTGCATCTAACTAACTAGAGTGACTGAATGATCCAGACTCAAAGCTAAAATACCTATTCCTCAGTAGACACTGACTGAAAAGAGATATAATCAGAACAGCAAAAATTATACCAGAGATACAGGTGGTCACCTCTTTGTGAAAAATCTAAGCAAGTTGTCTGTTTCTCATGAAACACTTTGAATTAAGTGCAAGATAAGGCATATGTTAGGTACGCCTGCTTCTCAAGACCATGCTATCTGTTGTTCCCCTATACATGGGTCTTTCCCATACAGTCCATCTTTCCTCTTAGCCCAGCAGCTGCTTGTCTATCACAGGTGGTTCTGATGCAGATGGTTGGTTGTAATGGGCTGTGTGAATAACCTGGGAGACGGAAGAGCAGCTGTCTAGACAAACTAAGTCTGAATCCAAGAGAGAGAGAGAGAGGTGGAGAAAGCATCCTAAAAAGGACCCTCCTTAGTTCTCTAGAAAGAAAAGGAAGGGAGAAGGAAGAAAAGGGAAGAGGAAGTGCTTCCAGCTTGGCAAGATTCTGTTGAGGGGATAGAAGGGGAGCTCCTCAAATTTGCAGACAATACGAAGCTGGCAGGAACAGCCAACACTCCAAAAGATACAGAAGATACAGAAAGATATTGACAGACTTGGACCCTATCTAACAAAATGAAATTAAATGGTGAGAAAAGTAAGGTTCCATATTTAGGCAAGAAAAACCAAATGCACAGGTATAGAATAGGTGGTACCTGGCTCAATAATAGAGAGAGGGATCTTGGAGTCCTAGTAGACAATCACTTAAATATGAACCAGCAATCTGCTGCAGCTGCCAAAAAAGCCAATGCAGTCCTAGGCTGCATTAACAGAGGGATAGAATCAAGATCACGTAAAGCAGGGGTGGGTTCTAATTTACCTCGCTGCCGGTTCGCTTCCTCCTGCGCCTCGGCGTGCCTCGTGGGCGCACCTCATGGGCGCGCCTCATGGGTGCGCCTGCGCTTCGTGGGCGCGCGTGCATGCGCAGTCCCAAAAAATAAAATTCAAAAAAAACCACAGCAAAAACAAGATGGTGATGCATGCGCAGTGCCGGAAACTCGGCTTCTGCGCATGCGCAGAAGAAAAAAAAATTTAAAAAATTTTCAAAAAAAAACAAAATTTTTTTTTAAAAAAAGATGGCGGTGCCCACGGACTGGCACCGACCGAACCGGATCGGTGATGTCATCGTGACATCACCAGCGGGTCGCTACCGGTTCGGGAGAATCAGTCCGAACCGGGAGGAACCCACCTCTGACGTAAAGTGTTAGTACTGCTTTATAATGCCTTAGTAAGACCACACTTGGAATGTTAAATCCAGTTTTGCTCACAATATAAAAAAATATTGAGACTCTAGGAAGAGTTCAGAGTTCAACAAAGATGGGGACTGGAAGTTAAAACACATGAAGAATGGTTGCAGGAACTGGGTATGTCTAGTTTAATGAAAAGAAGGACCAGGGATAACGTGATAGCAGTATTCCGATATCTCAGGGGCTGCCACAAAGAAGAGGGAGTCAAGCTATTCTCCAAAGCACCTGAAGGCAGAACTAGAAGCAATGGATGGAAACTAATCAAGGAGAGAACCAACCTAGAACTAAGGAGAATTTTCCTAACAATTAGAACAATTAATCAGTGGAACAGCTTGCCTCCAGAAGTTGTGGGTGCTCCAACACTGGAGGTTTTTAAGAAGAGGTTGGACAACCATTTATCTGAAGTGGTATAGGGTCTCCGGCTTGAGCAGGGAGTTGGACTTGAAGATCTCCAAGCTCCCTTCCAACTCTGAGTATTGTTATTGTAATCTTACAATAACTTTGTAACATTGGCTTACATTTTTCACCTGTATCCACTGTGAGTTCAACCCCCAGGCCACTGCTGAGAGGCAGAAAAGAAACTACTGTCCTACTGTCCTATTGTCCTCATCTATCTGTATTCACTTTGATTATGTTTATGTTTATACCTATACCTGCTATCTTGTACATGTTTGACAAACAAATAAATAAAATAAATAATAAATAAATAAACTCCTGCCTCTTGCACCTATTAGCATAAAGAAAGGCAGCAGCAACAACAGCATCCTGACCAGGTTGCTGTAAACTCCTAAAACAGAGAGATTTGCTTTCCTGCCAGCCCTTCCCTCTCTCCCTCCAGTACACACACACACACACACACACACACACACACACACACACACACTCCTCCCAGCTACATCCCCAACTATTAAAGGGGCTGGAAAGATAATGAGCTGACAAGGAAACACAAAAATCAAGGCAGCCCCCAAGCTCCTGTTGTGCTCATAGAGAGAAACAAGATGGTAATTATAAGGACAGCGGGCAATTAAATGGGTTGAGGGCTAATTAGTTCCAACAGGTGGGGGCTGTCACAAGGGACTTCCCCCACCATCTCTACTGGGAATGATAAAGCAGGGGAACTTGGGGCCTGCTGCAAAAGGGGCTTTAGGTCTGGCTATGCATCCCCCTGAGTCATTTAGCTCCAGGGAAGCTGCCTAGTTGTTTCCCAGAATGGAATCAGGGCTACGCTTTGCTCTAGTCCTGATGTGTGGGTAAGATTGGATAAAAATCCCCTAGTTTCAATCAAGTCGGGGACCATTTATTCATTTACTTCTGTGGGGCAGGGGGAGGGGAGGTTGCTAAGGAAATTAAATGTCTTCTGAAGAATGAGAAGCAATGTATTTATTACCTTTTAAAATTCCACACTCTCTTCAAATTACTCATCGTAGCTGGCAAGTGTCTCAACAGATATGCACAATGTTCTTGCTTAGCTCCGTGGCTAGAACAGTATTTGAACCTGGTTCCTTCAGGTCCTAATCTAACTCCCTGATGCAAGGGGGGCACCTTTCAGACATTGAGACATTGGGACGGGGTGGGTTAATAGTGGGTGAGAAAATAATGCAAAATGGGTAGGAAATTATGTAGAAGAATGGCATGGCATGGCATTATCATGGAGGTCTAGTCCAAACCCCTGCTGTGGTGGCACAATGCAGTATTGCAGGCTAACTCACTGCCCACTCCAGGAGTTCGATCCTGTCCGGCTCAAGGTTGACTCAGCCTTGCATCCTTCTGAGGTCAGTAAAATGAGGACCCAGATTGTTGGGGGCAATATGCTGACTCTGTAAACTGCTTAGAGAGGGCTGTAAAGCACTGTGAAGCGGTATATAAGTCTAAGTGCTATTGCTATTCTGTTTTTCTCTATAAAAATACTTTGTATAGTTTGGGGACATTGGCTTTTATGGTGTTTTTTTTAAGTCTGTTTTAAGCCTCATACCCAGCATTTGCATGTTTCCTTCCTGCTTCAATATTAAAAGAACAATGGGACTGATTCAGCAATGATAGTCAGTGGGAGCTATGGGGTCTGTTGTGGTTTGTGGCCCTCTGGTTTCCATATCCTAAATTCTCCATCATTTTGGCTTCCAATGATTTGAAATCATGTCTCTGTATAGTTGCGCTGATATGCTAATGACTAGATTGTGCATGAATTTCCAAAAGGATGGTGTTGGCTTGGTATTTTCAGGCACTTGCCCCAAATTTAGGGACTCAGAAGAGTTTTGCTAACCCATCATCAGAGTCAGCCAACTCGCCACTGTGGCCAACTCGCTGCAGGCCAACTCGCCGCAGGACAAGAGTTACACTACCATCAAAGAAATAGTGGAATAAAATCATTTTAAAAAGGATGCCAAAGGAGGAACAAAATGAAATGTGAATGAAAAAAACTAAAATATTTTAAAAATTATTTTGAATAATTAAATTGAATTGTTGAATTTTCCCGCAGAGTTGTCCCATGGTGAGTTGGTCATGGTGAGTTGTCCAGCAGTGAACTGGCCACAGCAAATTGGCCATGACGAGTTGACCGTGGCGAGTTGGCTGTGGCAAGTTGTCCCATTCCAGTTGCCGGTCACTCACTGCACCATTCCTTCTCCCAGACATCTCTATTGGATGGCATGGACCATGATATTTAGGGTGAGAGTCAAAACAATGCTCCATTCCATTCTACAGTGAACAAATAATATTGATATTCCTAGGACATAATTCCCAAGACCAATAATAGTGCCTGCTGGATCACTCAGGGGTCAGATGGTGGCCAAAGTGTCAGTAGCAAATAAATGGGGACCCAATCTGGCACAATACCATAATTCCAGGGTCATACAGAGGGTTTGGCCTCAGCCCCATTTGTTCTGTAGAGAAATAATTCTTACTGCTCTGGATTTAGCATTCATAGAACAAGGAACAGACTAAGATATTGCACTAAGGGAGACCTAGAAGAAGGGGTTGGAGTCCTGCAAGTTCCTGGCATTCGGTTCACTCATAATTTGGGGGCATGTCACTGGCAGTATCTGATGCAAATATTCCAGTGCAGTTTTACCCAACCAGGTGACCTCAGAATATGTGAAAGAATAACATCCACTCCAGTCAGCACTGCATATTTGGCTGGCATCCGATTAGGGAGGGCTCTTGTAGTGGGTAAGAGTCAGTTCTGTAAAAGGATGGGTTATTGCCAACCCATTTGTTACAGTGCTATCAACTTGGAGAGTGGGTGGCCTTTACCATTGATTAAAAACCTACATTCTGTAATAGAAATAACTTATATAAATCTTGATTATTCTATGCATATATAATTTAATTGCTTTCAGGAATTTGCATATATGTAGCTTACAGAGCTATTCTAAAAACAACAACAACAACTAGAGATGTACTGCCAGATGTACAGCTATCACCACTATGCAGTAGAATTATGCTACGGAATCTATTGATCTGGGAATGGATTTCGGCAGAAAATCTGCAGGCCATGTTCTGTCTGCATCCTTTGCACTGCCAGATCCTTTTATTAAACATTAGACAAGTTCCGATGTTTTCACACATGATGCAACCTATACAAACGTGAAATAAATCCACGGAAAAAAAACTAGATTATGTATGCAACGCCTGTTAGTTATGCAGCTGATGATGCAGTAGGACTATGAAAAAAGCACACACGTGTGCAAAGTCTACATTGTGTTTCATACATGAATAGGGATACAAGTTCAGATTTTGCCTACCTTTGACAGATGCGTTGCGAGTCATTTTTATCTATAACCGTCTATGTAGTATCTGAACCTCTTAGCTGATGTAACCAAAACTCTGTGGGAATAATTGGCAGCCATTGATTATTACTTCAAGTGACTACAGGTAATCCTCGACTTACAACAGTTCACTTAGTGACTGTTGAAAGTTACATCATCACTGAAAAAAGTGACTTATTACCATTTTTCACACTTACAACCATTGCAGCATCTCCATAGTCATATGATCAAAATTCAGACACTTGGCAACTAGTTCATATTTATGACGGGTGCAGTGTCCCGGGATCATGTGATCCCCTTTTGCGGTCTTTTAACAAACAAAGTCAATGGGAAAAACAGATTCACTTAACAACCCTGTTACTAATTTAACAACTGCAGTGATTCACTTAACAGCTGTGGCCCAAAAAAGTCGTAAAATGAGGCAAAATTCACTTAACAACTGTCTCAGTTAGCAACAGAAATTTTGGGCTCAATTGTGGTCGTACGTTGAGGACTACCTGTAATACGTTTGGAACCATTTTGCTTTTCTGTTTCTGAAAAAATCAGACGGTGGATTTCCTCTCCCCCCCCCCTCAAAAATCCCTCTTGTTAATGAAAAAGACTGGTGTGTGGGGTAGCAGGGAGGAATTCTTCTATCACATTGAAGAAATGTACACCCTTTGGACAACATTGTCAAAACCAGTAATGCAATATTTGCATTTGTCCTTTCCTAGCACTGGCATAATTCATCCCCCCATAATCAAGCAGGGCAAAACCCTTGCTGCAATTTGCTACTTGTTTTTCTTCTGGTGGCTGAGTGAGCACAGTAGGGGGGCTTACAGGCAACAAGGAAGCCAAGGGAAAAATATACCTTCACAAAAAATGTTCCTGAAACGACAGCACTGTAAAAAAAGGGAGGGCAATGCAAGTGTGCAACCACACACATAAGCGACTAGATGCGCACACCAGTGCTTCAAGAGCACACTAGGGAAAGGCAGTCGTTAAAGACAGTTTTCTAAAAAAAAAAAAAAGACAATACAGAAGTGAGCAAAATTCTTCCTACAAATAGGAAGGAGGACAGAGGGCTTGTTACTCTGCAGGATTAGTGCAATCAGGTGCTCTGTGAAAGATGGCACGTTTATAAATAGCCATTGGACCAGTCACCTGTGTGGCAAGGGCCAAAAAAGAGGTGAAACTCATTGCACAATTAGCAATTTTGTGATTAGGTATTCGTAAAGTAAATGGCAGTTCTGGAGAGAGGGAAACGTGGGGATCATTTTTTCCCCCTGCTTGCAGCAAATGTTTCTCCTTTAGCTGCTCCATACCTTAAAATAAACTAATGGCGAAATTTCTGATTGTCATATTTGTTAGGATATGTTAAGAATAACAACCTAGTGAAGAAGCTGTTATATATGAGAATACACTTGGGTTTTTGACTTCTTTATTGTAGGTTATTAATGTGTCAAACGTGACTAGCAAATAAATATGGATTCAGCCCCTGCTTTTTCCTTCCCACTTTTTGGCGCTTGCACTCCCTTAGGGATTTATGCCAAATCCCGATATTATGATAACTGTCAAACCTCCATCTTTCTTTCTGGCAAGTAGTCAAGATGGCTGACAACATATAGAACCTGCACCTAAGACCTTAATGCCACTGAGTTCCCGGGCCTGGATCCCCCAATCTTCGAATCAGCCTTCCATGCCTGTTTGCAGACAGTGACTAGCTTACATTTTCAGTTTTCTTGTCTTCTATGTTTATGTAGAAGTAGTAGAAGATACCCCATGAGGAGTATGGCTTGGTAGATAACTCACATTTCTGTTGCAGCACCCACTGTGTCTGCTTTAGAGATTCTGACTCTGTTTGCACAGAACACTGGAACCATGAACTAGTCAACTGAGTTTTGGCCTAATATGTTTTGCAAAACCTAGTCTGTACATTCAATTTATGGTTCAGAGTATTGGGCGAATTCAGAAAATTGGATGAATTAAAGAAGCCCTGGGCAAATATGTGGGGTATATAGAGCTGGAGACTTTTGAGCAATCTCCCTTCCAGTTTGTAGGCTTCACCTTCCTTGACATTAATTGCTATGAAATTTCTTTGGACCGCCATTTCTTATTAGCCCTTTGTCCCTTTGTTTTCCTTCCTCTTCTCACTTTCTAGTTACCCTTCATTTGTATTTCTTCTTTTCAGCTAACTGCCTGTTTTGACTCTTAGTTTTGGATCTTTGCTTAGAGACTTTCCATGCCTTCATTTTCTTGCATCTTAGTCCCCAGCTTGCCCAACATGAAGTTTTATTCCCAACTAAATGGACATCTTCATTTTTCTACCTAACTCACTAGATAGACAAAGGCACTTCTCTTGTCCAACCAATAAATGTCACACATTTCTGCAGGAGTTCAATAATCTACTAGCTGAAGGGAAAATACATTTTTCTCCTGATAAAATATATATTCTGCTGCTTCGCCCCAGCAATGCAGTCTCCTGTAGCACCTTCACAGCTAACTTGTGCAGCAACTTGTTATTTGAGTTCCTCCCTCCCTGCTATTCTATATCTTGGCCAGTGATGCTCAGTCCTGACCTTTTCGGCATGTTTCTATGCCCCCTGCTCCAGGTTCCCATTTGCATGTCTCTTGTATGCAAGGATAGTCAGAACATGCAATGCTGCCAATATGCTTCCTGCCTGCCTACAACTGCTTTTTAGCTGTTCACGTGTGAATTCCCCTCATGCTTCCTCGCCCTCCTCATCCTGTTTGACATCTCCTCATTTACTTCTGTAGCCTCAGTGTTTTACACTCCTGTTTAGAGGTCTTTCTCAACAGGGATGATTACTTGTGCCAGCATGGTAGATTGTGTGCATTAGCTTTTGTGACAAAGCTGAATGCCCCATTTTAAAGGCTGCTAAATTCACTTCACATGTAAGGATTAAAAGCACGGGCCTCTGCAAAGGCAGCCTTGCATTGCCAAGCGTGGTTTCCGTGTTCCAAATGCATGAGACTTTTTGCTGGAGGAAAAGGACATATTGTACATTATTGCCGTAATGTGGTATCAGGGGAGGGAGCAGAAAGGTAAATGGAACAAATAAAGTGGTTTCCTATAAGATGATGTTTTTGCCTTGAGGTAAATTGCCCAGCACTACATGGATCAAGATGATGTACAGAGTGTGTTTATGTAGGGAGATTGTGTAATTCAAGAGTGGACTCAGAGTATCTGATACATACCCTGTTTTCCCCCAAAATAAGACATCCCCTGATAATAAGCCCAATCGGGCTTTTGAGTGCATGGCAATAAGGCCAAGCGCTTATTTCAGGGTTCAAAAAAATATAAGACAGGGTCTTATTTTCGGGGAAACACGGTAGTGAAGGGACTGTAGGTTTATTTTAAAGCTTACTTTAAGGTTTGACATATCACTTTGCCAAATAATTGCATGGCATATCATAATCTTTCCAATGTTAGGTATACGCTGTTTGCAGAAGCACAGATTCTCAGTGGGAGATTTTATTTGCATATTTGGGTTGTTAGAAGTGAACATGTGTATTGAAAGAGCACTATAAGTACCTGCACATTTTGTGTTGGGGTCTATCTCTGTGTTACTGTGCGTACATAAAACAGCACGCTTGCTACACATTTTGCCTGAAAGGCTGGGAAGCACAGCGCTCTGTGTGTCAAGTGACTTAGGCACTAGTGCTTCAGGAACCCCGAAACCCTCCCCCCCCCATCTGAACTGCAGACAGCAGGACCAGGCAGTGGGCTGGGGGTTGAAAGTTGTTAAATCAGTGAGTTATGAAATGTCTTTATATCCAGGACAGGGGTTTTAATTAAATTAATTGCCAGCAACACTGTAAAAGTGCTGAGGGGTAATAACCGGAGTGTTATGGCGCCGTTTATCTTTCCCACGTAAATTAGCTGCAGCACCTTACTACACGAAGCAACCAGACGTGAGCAGGGTGCAGTGCCTGGAAAGAGGAAAGAAAGAGGAAAAGCCCTCTCATGCCTGGCTCACCTTCTCCAATCAAATGTCTCTGGCCATTCTCACCCATCCAGCAGACTCAGGGCCCAGGTGGGAAAGCAGACACAGCAGGGGGGACAACTCGCTGTGAGACAACTCGCCGTGGCCAATTCGCTGCGGGACAATTTGTTGTGGAACAAGAGTTAGACTAATATCAAAGAAATGGTAGAATATAATCATTAAAGAAAGGATGCTACAGGAGGGACAAAATGAAATGTGAATGACGAAAACGAAAATATTTTTGATTATTTTAAATAATTAAATTCAATTGTTGAATTGTTCCACAGTGAGATGTCCCACAGCGAGTTGACCATGGTGACATGTCCTGTGGTGAATTGGCCATGGTGAGTTGGCTGTGGCGAGTTGTCCTGTTCTGCAGCAGGGAGTAGAGCAAGTAATCCATTGCCTTCTTCTGGTTTGATGGGAAGCTGCAGGGCAGGATCATTCTCCAGGTTCTCTTCTCCAGCCTGAATATTGAAGGTAGCAAAAGACAGGTGGTTTCCCCAAAGCCCATCAAAAGACTCTGCAGTGACCATTCCTAGGCTGCTGTCCTCCAGAGGTATTCAATTTTTCACCACAGCTGGCTGGGAATACTGGGAGTTGGAGTCCAACACACGTGGAAGGCATGAGGTTGCAAACAGCTGGGATGATGCCTACAGGGCAGGACATTAGGGCAGCTAATTGGACAAAAAAAGGGGGAGGGGGAGGTGGCACCTTGAATCCTTTATTTCTCCCCAAGTTCTATAGTTGTACTTCTCCTACAGAACTTTTAGCCATTAACTTCAAAATATGTTGAATATTTTTCCAAAACATGCAATTTTGTAGCATCTGCTGGAGCCACTCTCCCAGCTTAAGAGTCACAGCCCAAAGGGCTCCTACCACCACTTAGACTACTTTGGCATTTATTTTCCACATCTTCTGTAGTTTCTCCTTCAGGCCCTCTTATGAGCCACGGTGGCACAGTGGTTAGAATGCAGTACTGCAGGCCACTTCTGCTGCCTGCCGGCTGCCTGCAATTTGGCAGTTCAAATCTCACCAGGCTCAAGGTTGACTCAGCCTTCCACCCTTCCGAGGTCGGTAAAATGAGGAGCCAGATTGTTGGGGGCAATATGCTGACTCTGTAAACTGCTTAGAGAGGGCTGTAAAGCACTGTGAAGCGGTATATAAGTCTAAGTGCTATTGCTATTGCTATTGCAAAACAGGTGGCAGGGAGAACTCTGAGGGCTTTCCCCTCCCCCCAGGATACTTTTGTTCCAAGGTTCAGTCAGCCCTGAGAATTAGTTGCAGTTGAATCTATACACGATGATACCAGAAGCGGGGGGGGGGGAAGGAGACTTGGCGTTATCAGGTCACAGGTGGCAGGAGATAGGTAAAGTTAAGTGTCCCAAAGGGAATTAATCTGAAACTGCATGAAGGAGCCTTTAAATAGTTTGAGGTTGGTCTTCAAAACGGGCAGGACAGAGAGGAAGCAATCCAGTTCTTCCCTCTTAAAAATAATGCTGATGTTTGGGAAGATGGTGATGGAAATCTCCAGGACAAAAATTTCAATAGGTGAAGCATTCCCACCTGTCCTCTGAGTTATTGCCAAGCTCCAATGTTATAGGTAAGATCACCATGAATCAGGAAGAAATGTTCCTCCAAATGCTTTTGGTGATGGTGGGCTGACTTTCTGGTTGTTCTTCCCACAGAGGTGGATCTGGTAATTCTGAAAATATCTGAATTAAAACCAGAAAAGTTATGGCAGGTTAAAAGGAGAGAAGTTCAAATTCTGTGCTCTAGTATCTCCTTCCCTGCACTTTTTACAAAGAAACTCACATTCAGAATCAGCAAATCTAAACTAGGGAGTTTTGCAAGGCTGCTGGTGAAGTGTAGAACTGATCTGCTGAGGGCTTTTGTGTGTGTGTGACTGTGTGTGTGTGTGTGTGTGTGTGTGCGCGCGCGCGCGCGCGCGCGCGCGGTGAGTATGGGATCAAGGGGAGAGGTTTACAACTTCAGGTGACCATTTCAGGGGTGGGTTCTGGATCGTTTTGCTGCCGGTTCGCTCAGGGTCGTGCCGTGCGCGCGCCCGCCCGCCCGCCCGCAGCAATCAAAAAATAGCTTCTGCACATGCGCAGAAGCAAAATCCAAGATGGCAGCACCCACGGAGACACCGACAGAACCAGCTCTGTGACATCATCGCTGAGTTACAAACAGTTCTAAAGAACCGGATAGAACTGGTAAGAACCCACCTCTGGACCATTTGATAAACAGAATCACATTTTCCAGCCAGGTTTCAGGTCCATTCCTCCTTTAGAAAGAGGACAAATAGTTGGGAGTAGTTGGTTTGCAATCAGTAGCTGGTGAGTAAGCCATAAGAGGACAACATTGGCAGAAGGATGGACTGTGAGGGAGCAGTACTGGTGAGCTGCCAGATGCAGAGTGGGAGGCCCAATAAATTTCTGACCTCTCTTGCTTACCATTTAATTTTTCAGACGGTAGAAGATGAAATGGGAGTAGTAGTGAGCTGTTCTTGTCCTAATCCTGGCCCATAGAGGACTATATCAAGCACTTTCAGAGAAAGTGACCATATTTAAGATAAAGAAGCATCACGTGGAGTCTCCCATAGTTCTGCATTCAGTCCTGCATGATTTAACATCTTTACATGGGATCTAGAAAATGAAATAAGGTAGAAGTTGTTTATAGTAGATGATGTTTATTAAAACCTCAGATGACATCAAATTAAGGGATTAGCTAACATCTTACAGGACATAATCATGATTTAAAATTACCTCAATATACTTGAACATTAGCCCAAATGCAGTAGAAACTTGTTCTGCATTGAGAAATGTTGTTCCTTTGAAAAAGCAAATGAGTAAATATAGGATTGAAATGATTTGGCTTGGCAGTAGCTTGTGAAAAGGAGCTAGAGTCCTGGTGAAACACCAGCTGTACATGTAAAAGCAGGGTGATGTATCAGCTAAAAAGACAAATGCAGTCTTGAGCTACATTAACCCTACATTAACAGAAGTACTCCATCTAGATCACAGGAGGAAATAATTCCATTGTATTCTGCACTGATTGGACCATGTCACTGAGTGTGTTTAAGGATTTGAGGAATCTGATTGAAGAGGCATCAGAGCCATACTGCTTTCCAGCACCCCCCCCCCCCCCCGATTTTATTCACTAACAGAGGCAGTTCTATGAGTTCAGCCAAGCTTTATTTGAACAGTTCCACTTCTCCAGCTAATTGTTTTGTATTGTTTTGCAAATCTTTCCTCCTGCTGTCCTAACTGACACACCCCGATGCAAAGGTAGATTGTTTTCTCTGTTCTTTAACTTGTAGAAAACTCAAAGCAAGTTTTGATATAGACATAACACAGGGTTTCTAAATACTAGAATTATTTCTATTCAGAGTTATGAAACGGGTTGAGCTTGTATTGGCTGACATTTCTTTATCACACTGGCAATCCTTTGATCTTCTTAATGTGCCTTCCACCCCTTATATCTTCTATTATCTTCATTTTCACTTTCTGCATTGTATAAAAAGGTGCCATGATATCTTCATCTTCAGGAAGTGCCCACACAATTGGCAATCTTCCCACTGTCCGCAAACAAATTTAATTCAGGTTAACCAATCCATATTGGGTTTACTAAAGACTAGTTGCTGTCTCAGACCATTTATGGCTTTTAGCTACTGCCATCAGCTCCATATCTAATCTCCTCTCCATACTTCTCCCTCCCCAAATCCTCTCTGAGGGTTTAAATTCCGCCTCTAATGCCAGTGTGGCATCTGACACTGAAACTAACTGATCCACAGCCCCTCTGTGTCCTATTTGAACTTTCCTATGAGAATTTAAAGTACTCTCAGGGGTGGGTTCTAACTTACCTCGCTGCCGGTTCGCTTCCTCCCACACCACGTGGCTGTGCGCACATTGTGTGCCGCATGGCCACACATGCGCAGCGCCAAAAACTCAGCTTCTGTGCATGCGCAGAAGCAAAAACCAGCAAAAAATTCCCCAAAAAAGCCAAAAACAAGATGGCGCGCATGCGCAGTGCCGAAAACTCGGCTTCTGCCCATGCGCAGAAGCAAAAACCAACAAAAAATCCCCCCCCCCTATTTTTTTTCCAAAAAAAAAATTCCAAAAAAAAGATGGCGGCGTCCACGGACCAGCACCGACGGAACCGGCTCCGTGACATCACCATCGGTTTACTACCGGTTCTATAGAACCGGTGCGAACCGGGAGGAACCCACCTCTGCCTACTCTCAAGTCCTTACCATCAAAACACATTTATTTATGTATTTGCATGGATTGGACACATAAATATTTGAAGAGCCAGTGAGGTGCTCCTTGCTCCAGCCTTCTGAAAAGCATATCACCTGAGATTTGTCTAGCCCATACTATGACTTTATTCAAAAAAGCTCTCAAAATTTTGTTTTTCTCCTGGGCCTTGCATTAACCTGAATGGTGGGCCCCACAAAAACACTCTTGTTATTGCAGAGATGTGCCAATTCTACTGAATCATTTCATATTTTTGATAATAGTTGTTTTTTGTTTTGAATGTTGTGTGCCACCCAGTTGTTTTGAACTGGGCAACCTTACACATTAAATAAATCAGATTAAATTAAAATTATTATTTTCCCCCAGGTTGCTGTGAAATATGAGGAAAATAATTTCTAATAAGATCTTGAATGTCCTATGTTTGCAGCCATAATTATAGTGGGGCCCATGACGTTAACATCCTTCAAGTGATAAACCACCTTGTAACATTTAGATGCAAGTTCTTCCCCTTCTCTATTTGCCTGCATTATTGTCATACAGGTACACAAATGGAGAGGTTATATCATGATGCCACAGTGCATGGTTTATCCTTTTGAGATCATCACAATCAGAAATAGGTGCCTCTAGACCAGGGGTGAAATTCAGCAGGTTCTGACAGGTTCTGTAGAACCGGTAGCGGAAATTTTGAGTAGTTCAGAGAACCGGCAAATAGCACCTCTGGCTGGCCCCAGAGTAGGGTGGAAATGGAGATTTTGCAATATCCTTCCCCCAGGAGTGGGGAGGGAATGGGGATTTTGCAGTATCCTTCCCTGGAGTGGGGTGGGAATGGGGATTTTGCAGTATCCTTCCCTGGAGTGGGGTGGGAATGAAGATTTTCCAGTATCCTTACCCTGCCATGCCCACCAAGCCACACCCACAGAACCGGTAGGGAAAAATTTTGAATTTCACCCCTGCTCTAGACTATTACTCATCATTTTCTAGGCAATCCTCTTGTGTTTCAAAAGAAACTTGGTTCAACAAAGCTTGGTGGCATTGTTTTTTTGTTCCAAGAAACCATTGTTTATTTTCTAGTGTGATAAACAAGCAAGCAAAGCTCCATCACTGAAGTGAGAGTGACTTTTAAATGATACAACTGTATCATGGCTTATGGCAGAACCACATATGAATAAGAATTTTAGAGACAATGTAATAATTGATGCCTAAGAATTTCACTCATGAGATTTCAGCTATTAAATGTTCTACAGAGATTAAGAATATTATCCCCACCCTAGTCCATCACAGGAAGTTTTCAAGAAGAGACTGGACAGCCATTTGTCCGGAATGGTATAGAATCTCCTGCCATGGGAAGGGGATTGGACTAGAAGAATTCCAAAGTCCCTTCCAATCCTATTGTTCTATGTTCTATGATGGACAGCAGGCTCATCACAGTCCCCTTGGACCTCTGTGCCCATTTCTTGGTACTGCCTTTTAAAGGGACATGGAGAAGCTCAAGCAAATCCAGGGGAGCATTACCAGAATGATAAAGATTCTAGAAAACAAGTCCTGCATGGAATGCTTGAAGAAGCTTGTTTAGGTTACAAAAACACCGAGAGGCCAACATATGAAACAGCGATCAGAACTTCTCTCTGCTCAGGCTAAGAAAGGATAGGGACCAACAGGTTGATTTTTTTTTTTTTTTTAAAAGGAGAGAGTCGGATGCATTTTAGAAGGAGTTTTCTGATGATAACAGCTTTTAAACAGAGGAGCAGTTTGCCTAGACCACAGTGGTAGATACCCCAATGAATACTCTGGAGGTTTCAAATCTGATCTTGATGGCCACTTACTAGGAATAATTTCATGTTGTGGTTCCCAAATTGTGTGCTGTTGTGCTCCGTGTGAACTCTGATTCTCTCGTCTCTGGTGCGCTGATGTTCCAGAATATTTTACTACTTAATAAACGGAATGGTTAGTGGACTTGCTGCAGTGAGCTTTCTGGGATGTAGGGCGTATATTTTGGGACAGCAGAGTGTTGTGTAAAAATACTGAGATACTAAGGGCACTGTGAATTGGCAATGTTTGGGAACCTCTTTAGTGGATTTTTGCAGAATTGTGAAGGTCAAGCTAAATAATCAATAATGTCCTTTTTATGCCATATATTTATGATTCTTGATTTCATTTGAATACATTCTACATGCCAGCCTTTATTTAAAAAAAAGTCCAGGATAATTTACAATAGTGTAAAAGAGCCAATATTAACATCCTATAATAAATATCAAAAACTCCAATATAGTCAGCAAAGAAACAAACTCTTAACAGTAAATCCAACCACATTCATGACAGTGTATATTAGCACTCATTCATAATTGTCCAGATAAATCAGAGTCCTAGTCCTAACTCAGGACCAAAACCTTAACATCTATTGACATCTAGCCTACTTCTGAAAAGTGGGGGCAACACCATGAAGAAGGTCCCTAATCCTTAACAAACAGGCTGGCACGGAAAGAGATTTGTTCAGCCATCTGGGTCACAAATCACATAGGCCAAGGGGCACATTTGGTCCTTTAAGCTTCAGGTGGCCCTCAGAATGTTCAAAACTTAATTTAAACATTATTTTATACATGGTTGTATGGTAAACAAATCAAATGTGTTAATTTTAATTTTAAATGGCAATAAAATAAAACAGTCCTACCCACTATCCCACTATTTTTTTGGACTGCAGCCATAGTATGGTTTTTTCCAGGGGTGAAATGCTATCGGCTCGGCCCAGTCTGGGCGTACCGGTAGCGGCAGCCACCGGTGGTTCAGAGAACAGGTAGCGGCGGCAGCGCGAGGCTCCGTCCACCCACCCGGACATCGCCATTTTCTTGTTTTTAACCCTCTGCTCATGTGCAAAGCCTTCTGAACCGGTAGGGAAGTTAAGTAGCTTTCACCGCTGGTTTTTTCACAGATGCACACCAATATTTGTACATCCCTATTGTGAGATAGCTCCCCAATACCTTGAATCTGGCTGAAAAACAACTAGGCAACTAATGGCACATTCTCAGGGTTGGCACACAGCTATTGTGAGCAGCATCCTATTAGCTGTATTTTACAACAGTTGTAATGTCTATGTTGCTTTCAAGGACACCCCAAAACAAAGGACATTGCATTCATCCTGATAAGTGGCTATCAGAGAATGGGTCACCGTGGCTAAGCTGTCTGAGCTAAGCTAGAAATGTTATTCTCTCTGGAACAGAAGGTCTAATGAAGCATTAAGAACAGGAGAGCTCCAGTAAGGATTGAACTGCAGGGCTACTCTTCATGATGAGAACAAAATGAATGTGTGGTTTTGCCCTTTGTTATATTATTCCAGCAGTTCAAAAATAATTTCCACTTACAGATGATTCTATATTTAATCTGTCTCTTTCTTTCCTTTTCCAATGAGCATCAAATGCTCATTTCTGCATCTCCATAATTTCCCACCGTCTGTTTTCAGTGGCAAATAGACTTCCTTGCCTTCACTGGGGTGATTGCTGCTGCTGTCAAAAGGTTTAATAAACAACTCTCAAACTTTTGGCATACATCACTCAAATAACCCTGGGTTTTGTAGTTTCAGTGGGAAGTTTGGATGATATTTTCAAGTGTAAGTCAGTGTCCTTCTCCAGAAATTCAGCCCCTAACGCTGAACACTTAGCTCTTTTCATTGCAAGGAGTCCCTTCCTTTTTAATTAATCCCCTCACTTGGAAGAGATACAGGATGCTCATTTCCTTTTAACTGTGGAAATCAAAGAAATAAAAAAAGCATTTGGTGTGTGTGTGTGCGTGCAAGGCTGAATGCCTGTGAAGTGGCTGTGAAGTTGGATCTGTGGGGCTCAGCTGTGTAGCGTAGCATCATTCTGACAATGGACTCAGCTCACTCTCAGAGAGTTTATGATTGCCAGCAACCCCTTCTTCACCCCTTCTGCTTCCAAATTCTGGCCCAAGGAAGCACAACTAAAACAAATGTTAGCATATTTATACAGATTGGCTCATTCAGGTGTTGTTTCTGCCACCAGGTGCCAGAAGCCAGTTGTGTTCTGCTTGGAACAGAATGAGATGAGACAAAGAGAGATGATTGGAAATCAGTTTGCTGAAGAGAAGAAGGCTAGTGAATCATTACGTTCTGTTCCCGTGAACCATGCT
The DNA here is from genome assembly GCA_003457575.1 of Thermophis baileyi. Classification (NCBI taxonomy): domain Eukaryota; kingdom Metazoa; phylum Chordata; class Lepidosauria; order Squamata; family Dipsadidae; genus Thermophis; species Thermophis baileyi. The sequence goes on from QLTV01002693.1 coordinate 551,747, forward strand.
TTTGTGTAATGAGAAATGGCTGTTTGCTTCAGGTTTTTTTGTTAGGCTTTAGTACCTTGGCTGACCCTGAAAAAATGAAGTGGGTGGGAACTGCCTACTGCATAGTGCTGCTGATTAGACTGGGAAATGGGGTGAAAAAAAGCCATCATCCTGGAAGAAGGCAACCTTTACTGATGCCAAGAAAACATCATTCCATGAAGTCACCAGGAGTTGACTTTATGGTGCTCAACCTGAGATCCCATGGATAGATATGGTCTCTCTCTAAACCTTGACTGAAATCCTTGGAGATCTCCAGAGGATGTTGCAAAATCATGATTTCTAATTTGATAGACAGAAAAGAAATAGTTAAATATATTATTGGAGAGTAATCATGTTAACTATTGTTAATTTGTATTTAAAATAACTAATTTAATTTATGTACAAATAAATACCATCAAATGGTATCATATTCATTTTTTAAACGGCCCCACACCTCCTCAGCATGTGTTCCAAGGGAGCTACTAACCTTGGGCTGAAAATAATTGTTCATTCACCTTTAAAAGAAACAGGTTTTATTAAATCTGTCCTCAGTTTTTACTGCTTAGGGAAAACCACAGGACTAGATGAATACAAACTGAACTGAATTGAACTGAGCCTGTACAGCAAGACATTTGTATGGGATTAGGAATTTAAGGGCAATATGCATGTTCATATTTTTGTGATGATTACCTCTGATTTTAAAAAAGATAATCCAGTCATTTTATTATACTTACAATAACTTGTCATTCTAGGAATGTTCTGTTTGTCTCTTTCTACACACACACACACACACACACACACACACACACACACACACACACACACTATAGTAACACATGGGGAACTGGGTCTGATACCAAAAAGAGCCCCACACACACACACACACACTTTCCTCCAAGGAGCATAAAGGAGTCTATAGAGTTTCCACTGTTTTACAGGTAGTCCTCAACTTACAACAGTTCATTTAGTGACCGTTCAACGGCACTGAAAAAAATGAACTTATGATTGTTTTTCACAGTTATGACCTTGAAGCATCCCTGTGATCATGCCATCAAAATTCAGATGCTTGGCAACTAGTTCATACTTATGACCATCCCAAGGTCATGCAATCACCTTTTGCAACCTTTTGGCAAGCAAAGTCAATGGGGAAGCCAGACTCACTTAACATCCGGATTACTAACTTATCAACTGCAGTGATTCACTTAACAACTGTGGCAAGGAAGGTCATAAAATGGGGGCAGAACTCATTTAACAAATGTCTCACTTAACAATAATAAATTTTGGGCTCAATTTTGGTCATAAGTTGAGAACCACCTGTATTTTATTACTTTTACAACAATCTATGAAGTAGGTTATGATGAGGGTTAGGGATTTATCAAAGAATCAACTTAAGATACCTCTAGCTGATGCTACACAAATAATCTTCTGTTTGATTCCTGGAGTTCCAGATGTGTGTCAAATGCAATACTATAATTGGAGACATGCCTGGTTTTAATGGAAGCACAGGTCTGGTTCTTAAATCTTTGGCTAAAATTTCAGACTGGCTGCCTTACCCATTTAATTCCAGAAGACAAATTTAAATCTACACAGAAGAGAACTTTGAAGAAGTCCAAATCTATTGTGTATGAACTCCAGGATTCATTACAGTGCTGGCTTGAAAAGTCCGTAAGAACAGTCAGATAATGTATCTAGGATTCAGTGTGCAAAAGGATAGGAATTTGTGGCAAGGTTGGCTAAGAACAGCTTTGGCTTTACCATCTACCCTTCTTATATCACAGTGCTGAAATGCCACAGGGTTTTTATGCTAGCTTGATTTGGTGCTTTTTCTTGAGTGATAATTATGGGAAACATTAAAAAATAGCATTTAAGGAAAGTTGTAAAACTCATGAAAATGGGAAAAAAGTGAACAATATTCTTCTATTGTCCACTTTTTTATAAACACATTTATGATACACTGGTTTTGTCCCTCTTAAGGTATTTTCTAGATAGAGTCTGAATGTTATATTTCCTATCTCCCATCAGACCAAAGGTTGAGTACCTCCAGCAATTTGCCACTGCTTCATGCTTCATCTGCAGTAGAACAAGATTTAAGACAGCTAAGATCTATAAAAGATCTCAATCCTATTTTTAACCTTTTTTTTAAGTTCTAGGTCTATAAGGTTATTCTAGAATTATAAACATTGAATATATATGTATTGCTCTGTTGTTCTTATATGCTGATCTTTGGATCGTAACAATAAACTAGATTAACTCAATGATATCAAAATGTTAGCATATAATATATACACATGATCCACTACATTTGGTAATTCCTATTTGTATTTTGCATTCTGATTTTGATTCAACAACATAAAAAAAATTCTTACTGGACAATTGTTATGAGTGTATCTCTCTTTTCTGTGCCTGGGTAAGTGTATGTTGTACTGGTGCTTGAACGATCTTTGTAGAACAGCCAAAACTTTCTTATTATTTCTTCATTCTCACTGAAAATAATAAAAATGACCATAGTTTGTGTATGCTTAGAATGATTCAGCCTCCAGCACAATGGCCAATCAGAAAATGGTGTGTTAGCACACATAATGCAATGCACAGCCTGGAAAAGCAGCATCTTGCTCTAATTAACACATTTTCTAGATGTATTTTGGTGATGCTCATAAATGTAAATTCACCGTTGCATCTGAACCTGGTAATACAAGATAGATCTTCCCTGACTTCATCATTGCTAACTCTGTGCTTGTCTGCAGATTAGATTCCAGACTATAATGTAGAACAGTGGTTCTCAACCTTTTCTTCACAATGGACCCCCTTTAAAGACCTTTTGTGGCCATGGACCCCCAAGACTAAACTCAAAATTTAAATCATAACATTTCTTCAAGCCTTCGCGGATCCCCTGTAATGATATCGTGCCCCCCTGAGTGGTCCGTGGACCGCAGGTTGAGGACCACTGAGGTAGAGCACCATAAAGATGGCCTTGGGAAAGTATGCAGAGACTGCTAGCAAAATATAAATGAATCCTAGGAAGGGAAGACTGAATTAGCGAGAAATGTACGTGATTCCACCATGACTGTTTGATATAAGAGGGCAGGCTAGGGAAATGCAATCAGGCTTTCATAACTAATGTTAGCCCTTTGAGGTTGGCCAAGTCAGTGTTTCCACAGACTCCGCAAGGACTCTACTATTGATATGGGCTTTCGAGCAGAAGCTTGAAACTCTGACAGAAGCTTCTGATACCTAAGAAAGTCAAGGCAGGGTCACTTTAAATAAATAGTACTTTCTTCCCTTCCTGGGCTTAATTCATGTTTTGTTATGAGTTCCCATATACTTTCCCCAAAATCATCTCTGTGGTTCTCTACATGTAATAAATCAGTTTGCCCATCACTAATGTGAACCCAAGACTTTCCAGTCAATAATCATTTAACTATACTCAATTATAGTGTAGGATCAGTCCTATACTATAATTGGATATAGTTAAATGATTATTAAGAATATCTGTAAAACATGAGCCAGAGACTAGTGTAGAGATCAGACAAAAGCTTGTACCTTATATATGCTGAGTCAGAGATATGGGAAAGTGCAGAAAGACTGTGAGATCAGAATGCCTAAGAAATGTATCCTTAAAAGTTGGAGTTGGAACGAATGTCAGCTCTTGTTTCTTTTCTTTTCTTTTTTTTTGCCTACCACTGGTGTTGAAATCTGACATCCCAAAAAGTTTTTGCTTGTCACGGACATAATCGATAGGTGTGAAATCCTTGTTGTGATTACAGCATGGGTATCTAAATTTGCAGAGGTAACTGCCAACCATTGATCAATAACCCTCAAACCAACTCATTTGGCAGGGAAAAAAGTGTGAGACAGACAAAAACTCACTGGTGAGCAAAACCTTTTTTTGCCAACCGAAAAAGGAACAAGAACCCGAATATCTTCACCTGAGGGGGCTTAAAGATGTTTATGCATAAAGAGACTTCTGGAACATATGGGCAGACTGGTGGAAGAAAAGCAGGGAGAAACAGGCTGGTGAATCAGGGATATTTGCATTGGGCATGTGAGAAGTCTGGCATGGGAAACTTGGAGGAAGCATGTGGGTGGCTAGAAAAAACCCGGAAGCTTGACAATGTGAGGAAATCACTCTGCTGCTAGCTTTCCAATAACTTCTGGAGCATGTAAGAATTCTGGCACAAGGAGAAAACGTGGGAAGGTTGTGCGTGAGGGGCAGTATGTGTGAGGAGCTGTTGGGAAGCATGCTGGTGGGTGTGGAGCATGTGGGGAACAGGATATGTGGGGAGCAGGTGGAGAGTGCGCAGGTGGGCGGGGAGCAGGCAGGGAGCATGCTCAGCATTAATTCCCCTGCATTCCATTCTGTTTAATTGCTTATTAAATTCTAAGCAGACAATTATCAGCAGCAATTACAGCTCCGTGCAGTGACACAATTGCCGCTTTAGCATTTGTTAATCAAATGCTTATTTAGTACTCTGCTTTATTAGCTGTTTCTGGAGGGAGAGCCCAATCCCTCAGACTGGGTGGGGAGGGAACTTCAGCCTTCTGTCTTGCCCTAGGCTGTTATCTCCTTTGGGACTTTCAATCTCTGTCACCCTGGGAGAATTCCCTTAGGAAGATTAATCATTCCACACCTATGAAAAACTAAGCAACAGCATCCATCAGTTCTCGGGTTGTAATGGCATCCCTTCAGGGCTTTGTGGGAGATGAAGTCTTCACCCATCACTTGGGCCTGTGGCAACCTGCTCTGCAGACAGACGCTTCAGGTTTCAATCTCCAGAGAACAGGGTTTGCAGGTGAAGTGGGCTACTTTAGGCAAGAGCTCTGGGGATGGTGGGGAAAGAAATAAATCGGGGGGGGGGGGAGAGAGAGAAAGGGGAAGCAGGAATTGCTACATGAGAATAGCCTTTTTCAACTATTTGCTTTTGTGGAGAAAAGAGGATGTCATCTGAGCTCTGTGTCAAGGAGCCAAATATCTTGGACTAGTCCTGTGAAGGACAATGATAGGGACTAGTCCTTGCACCATTGCAGACAAAATTAGCAGGAGGGAGCTGCGTGGGCAAACAATCTGATTTGGTATCAATCTGGTTCTCTGCAGGGTTGCTTTGTAAAGGAGGTTTAAGTATGGGTGGGTGGGGGGTGTAGGGGCCTCTGAACTTTTAATGGAGAGTCACAGCTCTTGCCCCCAACCAAGCATTGCCTTGCAACTGCACTCTTCAATCAAATTTCAATAGCCAAAGCCAAGGAAGGACTGGAAAGAAATAATAATGGAACTTATCAGCAGGAAATTGATCCTTACACTTCTCTTTTATGATAATGTATGCAGTGGCTTTTTGTGCAATTTGACATGGAAACTCATCAGAGAATTACGGAGACCATATGAGAGGAAAGTAGAATTAGGATGTTCCAGTGGAAGAGTGCACTTGTATTATTTATTTTATTTTCATAATTGGATTGGTCATAGCTTCTCCATTCCAAATTACCGTAAATAATTTCTTTGACTGATTTACCACCTGAATGCAGCATTAAAAGTGTATAAAACTACAAAAACAACTCTAAGTAGCATTCACATATGTATTTTTTTTTTAGCAAAGGTGTGATATGCTTGTCCTAGGATTGCTCTGACAACATCCGAGGGGGAGGGAGGGCGCAACATGTCTGTGACTTAGAAGCAGAGTGATTAAATAGTCTTGAGTGGGATCAAAGCATCTCTTTAGAGCCTTTGGGGATAATGAAAAAATGGTGTCCTTTCTTTTAAATGCGTAGCTGCTTACATTTTAATAAACAAACCGACCGCCATTCATCACTAGAAGAAAAAGCCGTCTTTAATGTTTCTTTCTTTTCAGTCTGACAGCCCAGCAAATAGTACTCTGTATGACAGCAACACGCTAGAGCAAAAATATGGCTTCAGAAATGAATAAGTTCAAATCCAATCAGTGCCAAAGATACAAATCTAAAAGATACATTGGCTCTGATATTCCCTCTGTGCTACTGTGGACTCACTACTGCTAAAGAGAAAGTCGGGGCAAAAAAGGTTTCACCATGAATGCAGCTCTTACACTCACTTTGTTTACCAGGCAGAATGAGGAAAAGGAAGCTAATCTTCCAAGTTCTTTTTCATTATATTAGCCACAGAGATGATGATTTTAGTACATTTGATGCAGGTTATATTGTCCATCCTCAATTTACGAACACAATTGGGACCAGAATTTCCACTGCTAAGCAATGCTTTTGTTAAGTGAGTCACACCCTATTTTACCACCTTTTTTGCCACAGCTGTTAAGCGAATCATGCAGCCCTTTCAATGAATCCGGCTCCTCTCCCCCCCTTCTCCCCCCTCCCC
>QLTV01002693.1:558214-569395 GCA_003457575.1 Thermophis baileyi
TTTTGCCCAAAGAAGCTTTAGGATCCCTTTCCACTGTGGATTGTCTGCGTGTTCTTAAAGAAGTCTTTGTTTCTAAACCTCATCTTCTAATTTGCACACTTGGGATAAAGAAGGATAACTTCATAAGGCATTTACAAATATGGATGACATAAACTTTAGTGGTTGTTTTTCCTATTACATTTTTATTTCAGCCTTCTTCTCAAAAAATCATGGTGACTGACCAGTTCATTCTAATCTTTAATTAGTACAAATCTGTAAGATAAGGTTGACTGATGGAGAGGCTCTGGCCCAGGGTCACACAATATGCTGAGAATCTGAATGTGATTGGGTCCTGGTTTTTCCAAAGCAGATATGATGGTAGGAAATCTGTAATCACTTCTGACCATTTTTAAAGGCCAAATCTTGCTATGAGATACCTGATTGGGACTAAGGCTACAGCACTGCAAGAAAAGATTACCGTAGCTACTTTCTATTTCTTTCCCCTTATATAAAGGTGCTGATCACCAGAAAGAGAGAAAAAATGTACATGTCATATGAGCATCAGGAAGAAAGATTACTTCACTATCAGTCTTATAAATATGGCTAGAGGAATATTCTATAGCAGTGTGGAAAATTGCTGCAATCCCATTGAAGGGGAGCTAGAAGGTTCTAAATATCACCAGGGAAAATTTATTGTGCAGCTATTTTAAAACCTAATTTGCCCAATACCAACCTACCTGGGCACTAAGACCCCACTTATGGCCAATGAATGCTGTACCTGGGTTAAGGCATTCTTTATGTTGATGCCCGGATTATGAACCGCCCTCCATCCCAGTTTAGTTTTGAATACCTTTTGAAGGCATGCATGTTCATTCAAGCACTTTCAGGACAAGACTGCCTTCTAAAAATGAATTATTGTTTTAATTGTTGCGTTTTGAATATTTCTACATTGTTTTCATTGCTGCTAAATTGTTTTATTGTTGTTATATGAATCGCTTTTATTCCCCCCCCCTTTTTAAAAAAACTCTGGGCATCTTTGAGAGACAGCTAAACAAAGAAGCAGCACATTCTGATTGCTCTGCTTTAATTTATTCTGGAATAAAGTCTGAACTAGCCACCACCACACCTAGAAGTTACTGATTAACTCTTGAGTGATGGAACCAAGGGGCAAGGAAGGCTGGGCTTCCGAGGCCTTTAAAGTATTGGTGCAGTTTTGCACTGCATTGTCCATGCTACAGCAGTATATCATTACCCCCGAAGAAGTTTTATTTATTTATTTCAATTTATCGGATGATGCAGGAGCCTTGCGCTCTGCTAGGTCAAGTTTTCCGACTGCTGGGAAGGGGAGAAGCAATGACGGCAAAGGGCTGGGGGTGGGGTGGGAGGGAGAGAAATATTTAAACATAAAGCAGATAGAAGCTCTCATAGCAACCGCTGCTGAAGTCGACAAAAAGCACCAGCTGCGGGCTTTTGGCAGGAGAGCGGATGTTGTGGCTCTGAGAAGCCGCAGGGCCGTTGGCACTCGGCCCCCTGCAGGGGTAGCGGTTGCGTGTTGCTTTAGCCGTCAAAATATACTCTCCTCCCCTTCTCTAGGAGTCCGAGCAACCTCTTCCCAAGCGTCTTAGGCTCGTTCGTCGTAGTGTTTCCCCCCCCCCTCGCTTTTAGACCACGGCCGTCCCAGGCAATCCGGACGGGACGGAGCTTAGCCCCGCCAGGTGGCTGCCTTGCAGCGGAGCCCTGCAGAGACGCCAGGCCTAGCAGGAGGCAGGAAAGCGCGGGCAAAAGAGCGAGCGAGCGGGATCAGTGCAGCGTGGCATGACGAGACGAGCCCCCCCCCCCGGAGAAGTGAGCTATGTCCCTCATTGGTCACACTACATTTCTTTTTCATTAGCAGTTAAATGCAGACATGAGGGATCGGCGCAGGTTCACTGGGCGCGCGCCGTGCAGCATTTCCTGCTGTGATGGATTAGCCCCAGCGGAGGCCCGGCAGCCGGCAGGGGGGGGACGGTTGTCAGCGGTCCGGGCCTTGCAAGCCTGGCAGAGGGGGAGCCGAAAGGTGCCGCCTCGCCAAAGATAGGAGCGGGGAAGAGAAAGAGCGGCGAGAAACATCCCTCTGGAAGGATTAAACGGGCTGTAAAATCCCGGACGGCCAGGAGATGGTAGCAACGAGAGCCGGGAAAACTTAACTTCAACCGATATTTCGAAGTCTCGGTGAAAATGGAAAGATGGGGGTCACAGTTGTAATTGGTGGGGCTGGGGGTGGGGGAGACGACTGTTTATCATACACATTGTATCTCCGGAATAGCGTTCTTATTTATCCATTTTCTTTCATCCCTCTCTGCTAGTTGCTGCCGTAGTTTTGAAATATAACTGGCAGGTTATCGTTTTGGTACTTTCATTAATTCAGGGTTGAATCTAAAAACCTTGTCAGTATATGCTGCACTTTTGTTTTTTTAAATAGCAAATCACCCTGGGATAGAACTGCAAACCTCCCTCACCTTACAACAGTTCACTTAGTGACCATTCAGAGTTACAACGGCACTGAAAAAAGTGACTTACGACTATTTTTCACACTTATGACCATTGCAGCATCCCCACGGTTACTTGATTGACATTCGGATGCTTGACAACTGACTCACATTTATGACGGTTGCAGTGTCTCGGGGTCCTGCGAACACCGTTTGCGACTTTCTGACAAGCCAAGTCAATGGGGTAACCAGATTCACTTAACAACCGTGTTACTAATTTAACAAATGCAGTGATTCACTTAACAAATGTGGCAAGAAAAGTCGTAAAAATGGGGCAAAACTCACTTAACAAATTTCTCACTTAGCAACATAAATTTTGGACTCAATTGTGGTCGTAAATTGAGGACTACCTGTTCTGCTGAACCACAGCTTCTGGCTTCCCTCACTGTTGGTCCTGCTGGTTGGGGGCTGCCGGGAAGGGAAAGGAGAGTCATTGGTGGTTTTCTTTCACTCCCTAATTAGTATTCTGAATGTCAGATACATGGGGAAGAAAATGTAGGACTGTGGCCCAAGAATTTAATAGTATAATCCCATATGTCTACTAAACAGTAGCTCCTACTAGAGTACACTGGGTAGACAAATGGCTACTGCAATTTGCTTGATACGGGGCTGTTCAAATAGCAGGGGCTTGTTTGTTGATCTGTATTACCCTATTTAGAAGACTAACTCCTGTTCTTCAAGATCTGCCCTGGTTTTCGGTAGGCTTCTGGACCCAATTCAAGGTGTCAGTGATTATGGGTAGTCCTCGACTTACAACAGTTTGTTTAGTGACCGTTCAAAGTTGTAGTGGCATTGAAAAAAGTGACTTACGACTGTTTTTCACAGTTATGACCTTTGCAGCATCCCCCGTGTTCATGTGATCAAAATTCAGATGCTTGGCGACTGGTTTATATTTATGACCGTTGCTGTGTCCCAAAATCATGGGATCCCCTTTTGCGACCTTCTGATGAGCAAAGCCAATGGGGAAGCCAGAATCATTTTTAACAACCGGGTTATTAACATATCAACTGCAGTGACTCACTTAAAAACTGAGGCAAGAAAGGTTGTAAAATGGGGCAAAATTCACTTAACAGAAGTCTCACTTAACAACAGAAATGTTGGGCTCAATTGTGGTCATAAGTTGTGAACTACCTGTACTTACTGATAAAGCTCTTTCCCACTATGGCCCTTTTGCCTTGCGGGGTGGACTGTCTTCTTCACGTAGAGTCTTCCTGACTTACTGAATCCAATAGGGAGAGGAAGTTCACCCTGAAAGAAATGGGGACGGAGAGGGGTAGGGGGCTGGGAATGACTTTCTCTGTAGTATAGTCCCCCCGCCTCCCACACTCCCCCTCTAAGATTAGAGGTTACTTACTTTGGTGATGTTTGGAAGATGATGAAAACACTTTTATAGATCATTTAGGCTCATTTTGGTTTGTTTATAATAGTATTTTTCATTTTTTATTGGACATATCAATGGATTTTATTATTTTATTGATTTTTAATCTCCTATGCTGTAAACCAGGTAGAAGTGGAAGAATTAGTGGCTATATATTTTGGTAAATAAATGAACTAAATAAATATAGGAACATAAACTAAATTAATATTTTAGTTTAAGTGGTAATCAACAAGTCTGAATCATAGCAGCTAACTCTATTAGTGATAAGGAGATTAACCACCAAATCTGAGTGAAGTTGCTTATTAGTTGTGCATGACAAATTTTGCATTAGTTTTTGTTTATTTATAAATCAAATTTATAGGCTGCTCAACTCACAGTGACTCTTATGTGATTTGAAGAGCCCAGCAGTGACTACAAAATGCAGTTTATTTTGATAGGTTTCCAGTATTCCAGACCAAGAAAAGCCTATGGAAAGTACAGAATCAGCATAACTATTTTTATCTAATAAATATTTATATCAGTTGGAAGGAATGTGATCATCTTTAGTGAGATGGCTGAATCTCATAACCAGAGCTGTGGTTGTAACTCATCATACCCAAATCAGTGTGAATGACATTATGGCTTGGTTTCAGCTTATTATCAGGGGGAACTTTAAATTCTTTACAAGTAAAGAGTTGACTCTAAGGCAGAGTTTTTTTTCCATACATCACAACAATACTGACTTACACCATGAAGAAAATCCTAATAATCTCTTAAGAACATCAGTGAAGCTATGAGATGGGATGGATAAAAGGTGACTCATATTCAGAAGCCTTCTGTTCTAAAAATCTATTTTTACAGAACTGAACCAGCAGCATGCCATCAGTATCTTTCCTGCTAGGAAAGTATTGCTGTCAAGTATCCATATCAGTAGATATAATCACTGAAATGTACCAGACAGCATATCCCATCATTTCTATGCCAAGAGAGTAAATAGAACCATAAACATAACCAAATCATTATAGCTGTGACACCATCTCTAGTATGCATAATAAGCAGGTAATGCTCAGTGATCATATATGTTTACCTTGTTGATGCATCTCAAAGTGCTTGGTATCTCTCTTCAGTTTAGGTGTTGGTTTTTTGGTTTTTTTACTTTTTCCATTAAGAATTACTGGTAAATATCAGCGAATGAGAAGTGTTGACATGTGATGAAAGGAATAAGATATCTGTAACATCATCAAACATCAACGTCTGCCTATCCCACATCCTTGGGAAGGCCACAATAGGTGGACAAAAATGACAAATGTTTTCTGAACATCTGGCTGACTGTGTGATGAAAAAATGATACCGTCTTTCTACTGACCCTTTGCTGTCTGTGGAGTTGGGTGCATATATGGTGGAGGGGGGGCTGTTTTAAAAGCGTGAGCACCTGTATTAGCTGAGGTAGCAACAGGATGACTACACGTGATAGCTGCAGTGGCTTTTATTTTTCTCACAGAGCAGTTCAACATGTAGTTGATCAAAGATCACTAAAGAGCTGCTGTCATTTTGATGACATTGAAAAAGGTGAAACCTTGTTTGACAGAGCTTTCATTTTAGATGCTGATGGATCCGGTGGAGGAAGGACACTGGGCAAACTAAACTCAAGTATTGACATAAAGTGTGCAATTTTGGAAAATCACACTACTAAATATCAGCATCCCCCTATACCTATCTTTTTTTTTCACCTTCATAGAGGGATGCTGCCATGCTATGGCACATATGGAGCTCTATATCTGATCCACTTGTTTTGTATTCAAAGCCTTCTCTAGTGTCCTGTTCTGAGGAATACAGGTAGTCCTTGACTTACAACAGTTCAGTTAGTGACTGTTCAAAGTTAGAACGGCACTGAAAAAACTGACCTATGACCATTGTTCACACTTATGACCATTGCAGCATTCCCATGGTGACATCATCAAAATTCGGATGCTTGGCAACTGGTTTATATTTATGGTGGTTGCAGTGATCACGTGATCCCTTTTTGCAACAAGCAAAGTCAATGAGGAAGCCAAGTTCACTTAACTCTGTTACTAACTTAACAACTCCAATGATTCACTTAACAACCGTGGCAAGAAAAGTGGTAAAATGGAACAAAATTCATTTAGCAAATGTCTCACTTAGCAACATCAATTTTGGCTTCAATTGTGGTAAGTTGAGGACTACCTGTACTAAGCAATATTCATTGGTGCTGCTGAATACATCGCACAAAGACCACGAACTCCCTCCATGCAGGATGTAATTCTGATTCTTCAGCACCTGCTCTAATGTCATTGCTACTACACCAGTTTCTAATTATTTTGTTTCTGTCACCCAACACAGATGCTCAACAAAGTGCCACTGTGCCCATTCCTGTGCCTGGCTCTGGCTCTGACCTGCTCCCCCACTTCCTGCTAGAACCTGACAATGTTTATATTGTCAAAAACAAACCTGTGACTTTGACATGCAAGGCTGTGCCGGCCACCCAAATTTACTTCAAATGCAATGGTGAATGGGTGCACCAAGGTGACCACATCATACAGCGCAGCAAGGATAAGAGCACCGGTGAGTCAGTGGTGGGATTCAAAAATTTTTACTACCGGTTCTGTGGGTGTGGCTTGGTGGGCGTGCCGTGGCTTGGTGGGCGTGGCAGGGGAAGGATACAGTAAAATCTCCATTCCCTCCCCACTCCAGGGGAAGGATACTGCAAAATCTCCATTCCCTCCCCACTCCAGGGGAAGGATACTGCAAAATCCCCATTTCCTCCCAATCAGCTGGGACTCAGAAGGCAGAGAATAGATGGGGGCGGGGCCAGTCAGAGGTGGCATTTACCGGTTCTCCGAACTACTCAAAATTTCCGCTACCGGTTCGCCAGAACTTGTCAGAATCTGCTGAATCCCACCTCTGCGGTGAGTGCTGAAAGGGCATTGAGACAGTCTATCAGAGAGAAGGAAAAGGATAGTTAGGTGGGACATATAAACGATGAGCTGAGTAACATAAGGAAATCTGTTGAGTATCAGCATATGTTAAATTTAGCAGCTTCTCTTGTTTTCTGCACATGTATTGCACTTCTGCAGAGCTGTGATGTGTAACCAACTAAAATTTCTTCCTAATTTTTTTTGCTCCTTGATGTTTTGGCAGGCCTACCCCTCATGGAGGTACGGATAGATATCTCAAGGCAGCAAGTGGAGAAGATCTTTGGCTTGGAAGAGTACTGGTGTCAGTGTGTGGCCTGGAGTTCCTCCGGCACCACCAAAAGCCAGAAGGCCTTTGTGCGCATTGCGTGTGAGTGATTTCCCTATCCGCAATCTTTCTCCTCAATTCTCCTGGTGCTTTCCATCCATTTGCCAGCGGGCTCTTTGGCTCCAGTGAGGAACAGTCATGGCACAAGTGCTATGTGCACACTAAGGATCACAGGTGCAACAGTGGCATTGCCAGGGACCAGATGAGTCTCTGCCACTAAAGAAGCAGCCTGGCATGACGGGGAGTCTGTATTATTGTCATTACACCACTCTGAGTTTCTTTCCTTTCTAGACTTGAGGAAGAATTTTGAGCAGGAGCCAGTGGCCAAAGAAGTCTCACTTGAGCAGGGAATTGTGCTACCTTGCCGCCCTCCAGAGGGGATTCCACCTGCTGAAGTGAGTACTGCATATAACATTCTTACTTTTGGCCAATGTAAGGAGATTATTGAAAGTCCAGTTGATACCATAAATCCCAAACAGCTGGATGGGACCACCGGATAGGATGCCATACCTTTCCTCTTGCCCTTGGCATCTGCAGCTTCTGCCACTGACCTAGGCTGGGTTCTTGGTGTGCATCCTATTTTCATATTCCCTACCTGCTGCTTGACAGACTTCAGCTTCTCTCTTCTTTAAGCTTTCTTGCATTGACTCTATCCCTCCCTTGGTCAATGTCTGTACATGTTTTCTTTTGGAACACATTTCAGCCACTATATTTTAAGGCTTCTGACCCAAATCAAATCAGAACCACATGTGACTCCTGTGTTTTCTCAAGGTGGAGTGGCTGCGCAATGAAGAACTTGTGGACCCAACACTGGACCCCAATTACTACATTACGCTGGAACATAGCCTGGTGGTGAAACAAGCTCGCTTAGCTGACACGGGCAACTATACCTGCGTGGCCAAGAACATAGTGGCTCGCCGTCGCAGCTCACCTGCCGCTGTCACTGTCTATGGTAAGACCTCTTCAGGGAATAGGGAGGGTGACCCTGAGAAAAAGGGGCACGTGTTGTTTTATAACCCCTCCTGTGCATGAATCCCACCCTGCTCCAAGTCTTGTTCAGTTTGCAGAGGAAGGGGGAAGATGGATGATAATAGGATGGGATGCTTTCAGCTATTTTTTTCCCCTGTTGGTTGTGGGGTAACAGTGCCCAAAATATTGAGACCTTGCTTCTACTTGGGTTACACTATACCCAGTTGTTTTGGGGATGTGAAGAAGAGCTTTGGAAGGAAGGAATTCTACTGCAGACGAGGGTCGTAGATCGTACCTTCTCAGACAAGGAGAAGGAAGGTTGAATTGTAAATATGACTAAGGAGCAAGAATACAACAGAGGAAAGCAACATGACCCTTTCCTTGTTCCTCTAAGTGTTTGCCCCTCTGCTTGTGACGCCTCCTTGCATATCCCCATGTTTTCCTGTGTATTCTCCCCAAACTGTTCATACACACAAATACACCAAGGAATCCCGAATTCTGGAGCCAGCAATTTTGTCCCCAAGACAATGAAAAGGCTTGGCTACCCCTCTAGGCCTCAAAAGGACTCTGCTCCCAGTGGGGGTGGCAGCTCACTCTCCCGACCAGCTCTCCCAGGGCAGTCGTTGCAAGCTCTAGCTGATGCTGTCCCTTCCCCCCAGTGAATGGAGGCTGGTCGACGTGGACGGACTGGTCAGCCTGCAGCACCAGCTGTGGACGGGGCTGGCAGAAGCGGAGCCGGAGCTGCACCAACCCAGCGCCACTCAACGGGGGGGCCTTCTGTGAGGGCCAGAATGTGCAGAAAAGTTCCTGCGCCACCCTGTGCCCAGGTACTGCCCCTGCCACCCCGTGGGCCTGCTCCCATGGTTCAGTTTGCTGTGCTCCTTAGACTCCAAGCCCCTCACCCAAATCCCTGCCCAGAACAGTGGAGAAATGCTTAAGAAGCCAACATATGTGAAACCTGTAATCATTTGAGCTGATCCACCCACTTCTGCTAATCTTCCTCACTCACAGTTCTAGACTTCTTCTCTGTTTCACCACCATCCCCTGGTGTGGGGTGCTCCCTGTTCACACAGTTCTGCTTATGCTATGCTACTTCAACCATACTTTCTCTCTCCCATTGCCCTATTTCAAAAATCCAGCTGTTTTGAGTGTGAATATGGAAGGATGCTGAGTGTGCCTGTGTTCAACTCTTGGAAGCAACAGCTCCAAAGCACTTAGCTCTTGCCTTGCCTTGCTTTCCCTTCCCTCCCATTTGCTCTACCTGTCTGCTTCAACCCATCCATGTGTCTGTGTTTGTCCTCTCCTATCTCGTAATTCTTCTGAGGCACGTCACAAATTTGAGTAGAACTCTTTTTTTTTTCCTCCTCCCCAGTAGGGTAGCTTTGGTGGCTGCCCCAAGGTGTACAGTCCTGGCCCTTTCTCCTCCAAGGAGACATAGCTCAAGAGCATTCTCATGGATTGTGAGATTGTTAGAGCGATGCCTGCTGGGATGTGGTGGGGTAGGGTGGAACAAGGGGAAGATGTAGTGTTTATTGGGGGGGTAAGAAAACCGTTGAGTTAGATTTTGGTTAGTAAGTATTTATACTGCTTCCTTCTAACTGGCAGTACCTGGTGGTTGGTCAGCCTGGAGCTTGTGGTCAGTGTGTGGTGCTGACTGTACACATTGGCGCAGCCGTGAATGCTCTGATCCAGTGCCTCGTAATGGTGGGGATGAGTGCCAGGGGCCTGAACTGGAGACCCGCAACTGCACCAGTGAACTGTGTACGCATGGTGAGTTCCTGCCTCTTTCTCCATCTTTGGGAACGACTTAGACTGCTGTTACTAGAGATGTAAAGGATGTGGTGAGCAGGGTAGCAATTTGCATATTGCCAAGGGGGTAAAAAAAAGCATAATTAGAGAGGGGAGATAGGACCACATAACACTTGCCTATACTAATTTATATGTATGCTTACATATTTAGTAATTATTACAGTTTAAACACATAAAACGCAGCTTGTCATACCTGGGAAGACTGCGATCAGATTATTTGTATGCCAACTTTCCAAATGTTTATTACTAATGGGCAATTAATAGATCATCAAATTGTTGATGGAAAATGTGAAGGGCCCAAATTCCTCTTCTTTAAAAACAGGCAGCACAACCTCACAGTCAGACTAGCAGATGCCTTCAGACGGAACACTGCCCTCTTGGACAGAGGCAGGGAGTGTTCCGAATGTTGAAAAACCCCTTCAGGAGGCAGAAGGCTGACCGGGGTCTCCCGCTGAGGTTTGCTCTGAGTGGCTGGACATTCAGATTGAGATATCAGGGCAGCCAAGCCTGTCAACTCTAGTCCGCCTACCCACTCACGCAGGAAGAAGCAGCTCATTGCCTTGTGCAGACGGATTCTCTGCTGCCTAGTTTAACATGAGCTTGTGGCCATAGGCAATAAAGTAAGTACCCGCCTTGATTGTGGCCACCCCCCTGCCACCCCAGCACATCTCCCTCTTCCCTCATTCTCTTCCCTCATTCCCAAGACGACAGTTCAGAAATTGCCTCCCAAAAGATGAGCTCCTTATTTGAAGCCTGGTGTGTCACCCTAGAGAATAGCCAGTTGGACTGCAGGAGGGAGAGCTCTGTGCAGGCACAAGGGAGAGGAAGAGTGAGTGACAGACCCCATCCTGGCTCATTAACTAACTAGCTTGCTATGTCTCCTAGGGCTTTTCTCTTCCTTTTATATCAAATTAACGTTTTCACAGTTGAAGTGAAAGCAGTGTTCACCTTCCCTCCTGAATGTTTGACCTAGCTGGTGGTAGGGATGGGGGCGGAATTTAGAAGGACAGCAGGGCAAAAATTTAAGTCTCCCTTCCTTCCTTCCTTCCTTCCTTCCTTCCTTCCTTCCTTCCTTCCTTCCTTCCTTCCTTCCTTTCCTTTCCTTTCCTTTCCTTTCCTTTCCTTTCCTTTCCTTTCCTTTCCTTTCCTTTCCTTTCCTTTCCTCCTTTTCTCCTTCCCTCCCTCCTTCCTTCCTTCCTTCCTTCCTTCCTTCCTTCCTTCCTTCCTTCCTTCCTTCCTTCCCGGTTGTTAGAATGCAGTATTGCAGGCTAATTCTGC
>QLTV01002693.1:569494-609995 GCA_003457575.1 Thermophis baileyi
CTTCCTTCCTTCCTTCCTTCCTTCCTTCCTTCCTTCCTTCCTTCCTTCCTTCCTTCCTTCCTTCCCACCCATACATTGCTTCTTAAACTACTATAAACTGATATTTGAATATCTGGTTGTCTCTGTAACACAGAAATGTTGCTTTCTTGTAAATATATCCTCCTCCTCACCACTCCCAAATAGTCCCTATTTTCTAGTCTTTTGTTTGTCTGCCTCTCAGTGGATGCTTCAAAGGACAGTCTGCACTCATATTCTCTTGTGTAGTTAACATTTGGTTCATCTTTATAGCCAAACGAAAGGGGGCATGGGGAAGGGCAAGGAGCAAATAATCCATTCTCCCAAATAAAGACTTACTGCTTTTACACAGAAATTACTACATGGAAGTGGATGTTGTGTCTCTAAACCCAATTTCACTTGCCTATCCTTAATGGCATTCTCTGCTGTGATGCCTGTTATGATCCCCTGCTTGAGATATGGTGTGGCATATCTCCACCCACAACTGAAGATAATTGGCTTGCCTGGATGATGTTTGATAATCAATATGATTATGTATACTTGGTGATTTGAAGTAATAGTATTTTAAGCATCATAATTATTAACTATTAATAATTATTAATAGGCAGATTAAATTGCATTTTGTGGCAACCTAGGACTATGTGGTTCTGTGAAGTGGTTGTGATTATAGCTGAAATGACTGAGGCTTTTCTTTGAAGTATGGACAATCTCAGTTTTTGGTGAACAGGTATATGACGGATCGCTGGTGATATGATGAGAATTGCCAGGTTTATGGTTACAGGAAAAGGGAGATTAGCAATAGCAATAGCACTTAGACTTATATACCGCTTTACAGTGCTTTACAGCCCTCTCTAAGCGGTTCACATATTGCCCCCAACAATCTGGGTCCTCATTTTACCCACCTCGGAAGGATGGAAGGCTGAGTCAACCTTGAGCCGGTGAGATTTGAACCGCTGAACTGCAGCTAGCAGTCAGCTGAAGTAGCCTGCAGTGCTGCACTCTAACCACTGCGCCACCTTGACTCTTTTTGATTGATAACTTGCTGCTCATAACTCCCACTTTGAGCCTGTGACCTCCTATCTCAACCTCAGGAATAGGATTGCTGATTAAGATTGGCTTGGTGATAAACACCAAGTCGACTTGCAATAAGACCTTGTTCATCCACAACTTGGTACTTGATGAGCAGACAGACCTGCTTCAATGAAGTGAGAATTATGACCCTCGTGGATAAACTTTTCCACCTTTCAGGTGTACCACCAATCTAGACTCCAAGCCGATGCTGATCTTGTTTGTGACCAAGGTTTCTACTTTAGAGGTGGCCATGTGTGAATATTTATATGTTAAATTGGGGCAGAGGAACAAGTCAGGGATCTTGCTCATGTCAAGGTCACCCTGCTGCCTGACAGAATCCTTGCCCAAACTGCTCAACCTTCTCACGGGACTGCCTGTTATGTGATTTTAATTTCAAGGCTCTTGGGTCTGTGTCAGGTGAAGCTTAGGTGTGCATGAAGACCTTGTGTTTGTCCAAGGAAATCTCAAGCTTGACATGTATAAGCAGCCACGTGTTGAATCTTGCTTTTGCCTTGAAGCAGTGATGCAGTGATCTGAATACAGAGCTTGCCTCTCTGAGCCTTTTGCCATCTCAGACACCGTCATCTGGGTCCATGTTGGGTGAATAGACTGATTATCCCAACATGTCTTAGATCTGGAGTAGTTCCAGACACAGGAGCTGTGACCTTTTGCAGGCAGTTCCACTGAGTATGCAGTGAGCCACCGGTATCACGAGGAAAACTAGGCACTTGTTGTGATTGCTTCTGAGCAGGCTTTCTTTGTTTGCTGATCCTGAATAGCAGGGAGCTCTGGGAGATGAAGTGGCAGAAGTACACATGAAGCACCCAGTGGAGGAAGATGAAAAGTGATTTTTTACTGAGCACAGGTAGAAGCTCAAGTTGCAGCCTTAACTGTGGCAGAAACAGAGGTGAATTGTTACAATTTCTTCTGCCTTATTTCATTGATAGGCTGTTAATCAATAGTTTCATCTAGGGCAGTGATGGCAAATCTTTTTTTGCTCGGGTGCCAAAAGGGCGCACGCGCGCGATAGCGCACATTACCCACACCCATAATGCAATGCCCTCCCCCTGCGCTACCCCCCCCCCACGCATGCGCGCGGGGGTCACTGAAGCCTCCGGAGCCTGTGGATGGCGANGCGGCCCCCCCCCCTGCATGCGCGCAGGCCTCACTGCCGCCTCCGGACTTCCGGTAGGCCTGTTGGGTCCGGTTTTTGCCATCCACAGGCTCCGGAGGCTTTCCTGAAGCCGGGGTAGGGCGAAAACGGCCTCCCCCTCCGCCCTCCGGAAGGCCGAAAATCAGCTGGCCAGCACGCACATGCACGCTGGAGCTGACATAGGGCAATACCTCGCGTGCCCTCAGATATGGCTCCGCGTGCCACCTGTGGCACGCGTGCCATAGGTTCGCCATCACGGATCTAGGGTGAACAACCCCTTTTTGGAGGGTATGATGCTGGCCATTGTGATCAGTTTACACAGCACAGCACTTTTTCCATAAAGTCCTTCAGATTTGCTGAAGTCTTGATTTTTCATGGGCAAAATGTGATGGACCAATTGGGACAATATCTTACCATATTTAATTAGGTCTCAAGTGACTTTAGCTTACCTGTGGCCTCCTATGGCATATGGGAGAGCATGTCATGTTGGCTCCAAAATGTGCTTCTTTTTAGGTGGGGATAATGCCAACAGACCTGAAAAAGTCTGTGGTATGCGACCTCCTTAAGAGGTTCTCTCTCGGTCCATCAGTACTTGACAACTATCCTCCTGTTTCTAACTTTTGTGTACAAGTACAGAGCATTTTAGAGGAAGTGGTTACCTGCACCCTTTTCACTCAGGTTTCAAGTTCAACTCTGGGCAGGAATGGAAATGGCATTAATTGCTTACGTAGATGATCTTGTAATGGACTGTGAGAGTAACTTTGAGAAACTAGACAAGGAGTCACAGGCTAGACAATGATCTGATAAGTGCTTTCAGACTTGCAAGATTCACTTACTGTAACCTTACAATAAAGGTAGTATCATACTCATGGTTTTGAGTTCCTGTCTAGACTTGAAGGGCTGTCAGATCTTTAGCAGGATCTTGGAGTCTTAGTGGACAACCAATTAAATATGAGCCAACAGTGTGCGGCGGCAGCCAAAAAAGCCAATGCAATTCTAAATTGCATTAACAGGGATACAATCAAGATCAAGGGAGGTACTAATACCACTCTATAAAGCCTTAGTAAGACCACACTTAGAATACTGCATCCAGTTTTGGTCACCACACTATAAAAAAAGATGTTGAGACTCTAGAAAGAGTGCAGAGAAGAGCAACCAAGATGATCAGGGGACTGGAGGCTAAAACATACGATGAACGGTTGCAGGAACTGAGCATGGCTAGTCTAGTGAAGAGAAGGACCAGGAAAGACATGATAGCAGCGGTCCAATATTTGAGGGGCTGCCACAGAGAGGAGGGGGTCAAGCTATTTTCCAAGGCACCTGAAGGCCAGACAAGGAATAATGGATGGAAACTGATCAAGGAGAGATTCAACCTGGAAATAAGAAGGAACTTTCTGACAGTGAGAGCAATCAACCAATGGAACAGCTTGCCTTCAGAAGTTGTGGGAGCTTCATCACTTGAAGCTTTCAAGAAGAGACTGGACTGCCATCTGTCAAAAATGGTGTAGGGTCTCCTGCTTGGGGGGTTGGACTAGATGACCTACAAGGTCCCTTCCAATTCTGTTAATCTGTATATGTATCTATCTGTATCTAAATGGAGGTTATGCATCTCTCCTAGACCCATTGGACCTTTCAGTAACTCATATTGATGTCCTGGAAATACTAAGGAGGCTGGTAGAAGGCATTGGTGTATAGTGGTTCCGTTCTTTCCTTAATATATAATCTGTTTCTATGAGAGTAAGAACCTGCATATACATTATTTTAATAATATCACAAAAGCTTTTCAGCTGGAACAGTTGGGGGAGAGCAGGGAAGCAGGAGCCTTCCCTGCTTCACATCCCAATCCAGCATTCTGTTTGAGAGACACACAGATTCCTGACTAACATCAGTTACTATTATAAATCAGCCACTACTGCCCTTCAGATATGGTAGGTTTCACTGTCAACATTTCCCCAAACAAGGTAAGTTGAAATGCAGCACATCTGAAAAGAATCATGTTAGGGAAGGCTATATAATTAAATAGGGTGATGTGTTAAATATGTTGATAATACATTTCTTAAGGGAATCTCTTCCCCCCCACCATCTTCTGTGTTGATAGCATTATTTTAGCTATTATGAAAGCTGACCATTACAAATATTCCTAAAATGTACTGCTTGTTTTGCAGCTTCCATCTGAATTTCTCTAAGAGCCTTCCTGAAAATGTGGTCCTACCTTTCTAAGTTGAAAACTGAAATTAAGCTTCTGGGTCCTGGAGTTCTCTTATTCTTTTACCTTTTTCTTACCGAAATGCTCTCTGTATGAGAACAGAACTACGGCTGCAAGGAAGCGGTCAACCAGGAATTTCTTCTGAAAAACAGAGTACAGGCGCAAGACCCCTTGATGGGCCATATATGATCAGCCCAATGAGAAGCAATGCACTCCAGTCCAGATCTCTTCCCTACAAATTCCATTCCCTCGCAGACTCCATGGATAACAGATGTTGCACATCATGTCAATGAGTCTTAGGTTCATTCTCCTAGAGCAAACCCAATTACTTCCTACTGCATACTAAAGCTTGGCACTGGATTCAATGTGCACCCCTCCTCTGTTCTCCTTCCTAGAAACTGGTGGCTCTGAGGATGTGGCTCTGTATGTTGGCTTGATTGCGGTAGCCGTGTGCTTGGTATTGCTGCTTCTAGTGGTAACCCTTGTCTACTGCCGGAAGAAGGAGGGGCTGGATTCAGATGTAGCTGACTCTTCTATTCTCACTGCTGGCTTCCAACCAGTTGGCATCAAGCCCACCAAAGCAGGTGAGTATCCATCTGCTCTTGGCACATTCTCTAAGTGCTGTATGGTAGATACTAATCCTTTTGGGCTCAGGAATGTGGATAAAGAGGTACCACTTGGGCAAGCAGTTATTTTGGAACCACATTCAGATCGTCTGTAAATTTGCCAGGTTTTATTAGAGAGGTGGCTTTTCTTTCATTCATCTTTCTGTAGGAGTAAGGAAGGATGTAACAACAATGCCTCTAACCATGCCTCTAAATTTTTATTGTATCAGTAGAAAAAGAACATGAGCAGTGGGAACATGCAGGATAAGTACAGCAACAGCTGCTTTGCGGATGAGAGATAAATTGTTGAAGGTAGAGGATTGCTGGCATACAGGTGGACTTTGCTCACCTGACCTTTCTCTTCATCATAACTATACCAATTAGATTTGAAAAAAGTCTTCCAATAGCTGAAGTGAAAAGCTTTACATAAGTTAAATTTCAGCATGGTGCACTGCCTCCTTCAAAATTCACGTGTATCCTACTGCAGTCAACTAAAACAAAAGCTAAGCCTAAAACAGCATGGTTTAAGGAGCTTCCAGGGTGGGACGCAGGCTTCTCAATTTTGAAGCCTTTTCATTTATGTATTTGTATAATAAACTTGCATGCCACGCATCTCACTGAAGTGACTTTAGGCGGCTTATGAACGCTCATGATGCAAAATAGGTTTTAATAAATCCAAACTGCATTCCTAACATCTGAGAGGGAAAGGAAAAAGGGAAGTGGGGTGAGTTTGATTTGGCTTACCCATTTTAACTCCACCACCACCACCACCACCACCAATTTTTCCAACTTTTGTGACATGCCTCCTTGTACAACTCAGATGGAAGTGCGGCTTTCAGGTGGGGAAAAAAACCCCCACCCATTTTTGTTCTGCTCTCGAATGTCTGTTATCCTAATTCTTGCCAGCTGGAAGCCAGAACTACGAAGGAGATACACCACCAAGACTTCAGAAGTTGGCATGTCAGGAGCCTTTATCATGGATGGGGCAGCCATGCCCCCTGTCTACAGTCTTCCAAGGTCTTAGGTGTAGCTTTTGCAGATGCCATTATCTTGCTGCTAAGGGGTGCTAGTCTGGGGAAGACTGATGTCGTTGTTTCCTTAAGAGTTTCTCTAAAGAGGACACTGAGCAAAGCTACGAGAACGCTCTTCTGGTTGCTCACCACCCAAAACCCATGCTAGCTGTTACTCCAGTCTTTCAGAATAAGTTTAGGAAAGCAGATTTTCCATTAGATAAGAAACATTTACTTCTAGTGTAAAGTAGTTGCAGAAATGATCTTTGTAAGACTCTTTCTGGTATATCTCACTTATGCTGATTAGTCAAATACTCCTCTGTTTCTCTCTGTGAATGCCAGATTAAACCATAGGGAAGGAATCAAATAAATATAACCAAATGTTCCAGTGTTTGCGAGATAGGTGACACTATTTTGCTCTTGAGATTTCAAAGAGTCCTCTATACATAAACACACACACACACACACACACACACACACACACACACACACACACACACACACACATCAAGACAAAGATTTGACCTTTTGGAACCAAGCCATAGAATGCACATACGTTCACACATATAGACAGTTTAGTTTCAGGTCAAGGAAGCATCGTTTATTACCCCATCCTCCCATATTGTGACTCATGATCTTAGAAAGATTCCTTTTTACAGTCTGATAAGTGACAAGATATTAAAATGACACGTGTATTCTGTTGATCTACATTTGGACTGCACAGATGGTTTCTGTAAGCTCTATTAACCCAAAACTCTGAGTCTAAAAAAGGAGATTACATTGCATCTTTAAAAAGCTGTCTTTGGGAAATAAAATGCATAACCTTATTAATGCAGAAAATGATGGTCTGAACAGAGATCTTTGTTTCTCGGGTCATTGCAACAGTCTGTTACCCCTGCTGGTTAATGTATTTTATGCAATACTGTCTGATGAGATAATGTTTTGTGATTAGGCTGCTACATACCTGAGGTGACTCAAAATATCAGCATTTGCATCTATAAAGTAATCTAGCTTTCTGCAATATTAAGAACGAGCTAGGTTTTCCATTCTGCCAAGGAAGATTTTTTTTTTTAATGTTTTGAAACAAGATGTGTGTCTTTACCACCTCAGCTGATCCCAGTATCATCTCCATCTTTCTCTCACACAGATAATTCCCACCTATTGACCATCCAGCCTGATCTGAGCACCACTACCATGACCTACCAAGGCTCACTGTGTCCACGCCAGGACGGGCCTGGCAAGTTCCAGATTGGCAACGGGCACCTGCTTAGCCCCCTGGGCAGCGGACGCCACACTCTTCACCACAGCTCTCCCAGTGCTGATCCGGTAGACTTTGTCTCACGATTCTCTACCCAGAGTTTCTTCCGCTCCTTGCCCAGGGGTGGTGCCAACATGGCGTATGGAACATTCAACTTCTTGGGTGGACGTTTAATGATACCCAACACAGGTGAGGTTGACAAGTAGGGAAAATATAGGGCTGACAATATGGAGGGTGGCTACAGTGGGAGCAGCAAAGCTTTCTGATGCTCTAATTCTCCTCCGGGTCATTACTTAAGCACAGGCATCCAAGAGAAAGTTTTTTTTTCTTTCTAGGCTGGATTCCCACATGGGAAAAGAAACACTTCCATAGATAAACTCAACACAAGAAGATACATTGTTTCCCCCTGGGATTTCTTATAAGGAGGGGATTGCTCATTTCCTCTTCCCTGCCTCTTTTAGCTAAGCAGCCTTTGACCAAAACCCATTCTTCGGTGTCAGCTTGCCTGTGAAATTGGAAGGCAGCTTGCCTGCAAGCAGTGGGTGGTACCCCTTGAGCCATCTCGTCTCTGTCTTTTAGGTGTCAGCTTGCTCATCCCACCTGATGCCATCCCACGGGGGAAAATCTATGAAATCTACCTAACGCTGCACAAGCAAGAGGATGTGAGGTACATAGCTCATTTCCTGAAAAACCCTAGGAATCCTGGGACACTTAACTTACCTATACTTACCTGTAATTTATCATGCCCACCTACATCTTCGTTTTTGTAAAACGTCATTGGGAACCCTTACAGGCCTATGCACTTAATGTCCTCTAATTTGAAACCAGGTATATATCCCTGTGAGATTCAAAGGATGTTGTGGGTACCTGTGTGCCAACTGATATATGCCATGGTCTTGTTAATCTGCAGTCCTGCAGATGGACATGCCAAGAATTGTCTCTGCTGATGTAGTGGGTACCACTGTATATAAATAACATTGTCTCCTTTAATGGTAATTACTCTCAACCCTTTGTATTGTTGGTGTTCTCAAGCCTACTGTGGTATGGCCTGCAATAAATAGTGATGTAAATAAACAGTAAATTCACTTATGAGTTCATAGGGACAGAGGCAGTCTTGAAGCTAGGGCATGAAAATAGTTTTCATTGAAGTGGAAACGTTCCTCGCATCAAGCTCATAGGGGAAGATAATATAATAAAGAGGATACAACCTTTATTAGGACCACCAAGCCATTTCTAGAGGTATTTATGCTGCAGTGTCCATGCTATTTTAAAAATATTCTTTTCTTTAATGTTTGTCTCCTGGCTCCTTGCAACCCCATTCTTCTTTGTTCTCGTTGCTCAGGGCTGTGTCAGCAACAAGTATAGATAGCCCGCTGCCATGCGGGCTTGTTTACTTCCCAGAATCCCCTTGGTGCTGTCTAAAGGCAGAGATGATAGATTTGATGGGGATGTCTAAATTGGGCCTGCCCTCAAGCATTCAGGATAATCGCCTTGTTAAAAAAAAGGTAGTGGAGCTGCCAGTAGAAAGCACCCTGCAGGCTGCCCAAAGTCGAATAACTGGCTACCAGAGCTTAACTACTAATCATGTCCCGATCCTTTTTTCTTCCCAGTTTCTGCTGGAAGAAAGATGCTCAACGGTGCCATTTGTTGCTGTGTTGTGAAAACTCTTCTGGAGTTTCTTCTTGGCAGAAATTCCCCAGTGATAATCCCTTGCCGTAACCGGGAGAGTTCTGTTGCCAGGATTATTGTATTAATGCTGATCTTTGATGCACTTCTTGATAACTCCTAATCTCTCAAACCAAAGAATCATCTCTGGGTGTATTATTGTCACAATACTTGCTGATATGAACCCCATTCTGTTTCTTCATGCTGTATGTCTCTCCCCACCCCCCACTTCACCTGAATTAATGGGGTTGCAGATCCTGTTTCTTTTCTGTTTCAACTGGGATTACGGTCAAGAGAAAGTAGCTGATGACTGGACCATGGAGGTGGGGGAGTTCTTAAGCCCCTTCCCTGTATTACTGATGCTTCTCTCTCTTGCCAAGGCTTCCGCTGGCAGGCTGCCAGACTTTACTGAGCCCCATTGTTAGTTGTGGCCCTCCGGGGGTGCTGCTCACCAGACCTGTTATCCTAGCCATAGATCACTGTGTGGAGCCAAACCCTGAGACCTGGAACCTGCGCCTCAAGAAGCAGTCCTGTGAGGGCACATGGGAGGTGAGGCCTAGCCTGGAATGTGCATGTTGAGCACCTCATGGGTTGTTGCAACATTAGGACGACAGGTAGTCTTCGACTTACAACAGTTCGCTTAGTGACCGTTTCGAAGTGACAACGGCACTGAAAAAAGTGACTTATGACCATTTTTCACACTTACGACCAATTTTGCACTCACGTGATCAAAATTCAGATGCTTGGCAACTGACTCACATTTATGACCGTTGCGGTGTCCTGGGGTCATGTGATCTCCTTTTGCGGCCTTCTGACAAGCAAAGTTAATGGGGAAGACAGATTCACTTAACAGCCGTGTTACTAACTTAACAACTGCGGTGATTCACTTAACAACTCCGGCAAGAAAGGTCGTAAAATGGGGCAAAATTCACTTAACAAATGTCTCACTTAGCAACAAAACTTTTGGGCCCAATTGTGATCGTAGGTCAAGGACTACCTGTATTTTATGCAAAACAGATGAATGTCATGCCAAATACACTACATTTAGCAACCTATGAAATATGTTAAAATCCAGTAGCATGTCCTGTGTTGTTTTGCAAAATATACATTGTTTCTACGTAGTTCCCAGCACTTGGGGCCTAAGATCATCTAATGGTAAAATCCAAGGGTCTCCTCACTCTGGAAAGCAGCCACAACAGTAAGGGCCTTCTTGATCACGGCCTCTCAGGATTCTCCCTGGAAAAGCTGCTTGGGGCCTATATTAATATATCTTCACACCAGGTGAAGTCCTTTTCTTCTTCTAAGTTTCTTAATTTAATGTCAAAATATCCTCAAATGGATATTAACTATTTAATCATTGCTTTAATAGAATTGGCCTGCTTTGCTACAAGAGGTTTTTTTTTCTCAATCTCTGTGTTTTTGTTTCAGTGGATTTGTCTTCAGTGCTATGCTATTATTTATGCATTGATTTCTCGTTTTGCATTGTATGTATGATTATTCTTCTCCCAGATAACACCAGTGATGAGATACTCAGAACTAATCCAAATAAATTAAGTAAACAACCAAGAATAGCACTGACACCCCCCACTCCCCCCCCCCAAAATACCATGAATCAATCATTTGTCTGGTTTCCTATTTTCGCATTCCCAAAGCCAGGCCTTTGCCTTGTTTTTCTAAAAAAAAATGAAACCTAAATTCTGCCTCAAGTGCTCCACTGTATGGTTCTGCTTTTTTGCAGAGTATGCACAGCCCTGTTACACTACTGATTCAATCTAATGGGTTGCATGATCCCCAAGAGAGAATCTCACAGGTTTCTGAGAGGAGGCAGTTCTAGTTTGTGCCTTGCAGTGAGAGTTTGGATGCAAACCAGGGCCCTTAGAGCAACTGAATGTAATGAAAACAGTGTGGATGCTGGGGGGGGGGAAACACACCAAAACACAACCCCTGTTCCACTCAGGCTTAAGTTGCAGTCCTTACTAGATAGACCAGTGAAGCACTGTTGTGACCCCATCTGTGCCAAGTGATATGTCAACCTGCCATTCTTTGTCACATGTTCATTAGGTGCCCTCTTTCACTATCTCTGGGTTTGCCCTAATCTCTCTCTCTCTTTCTCTCCCTCTCCCTCTCTCTGATATTGATGTGTATGTTCTGCTCTTTTGCCGTTTCTCTTTTTCTGATGTGGCGATTGTCTTCCTTTTCCACTTTTTTAGGATGTACTGCAGTTGGGAGACCCAGGATCTTCTGAACTGTTCCATTGCCAGTTGGAACCCCAAGCTTGCTACATCTTCACAGAGCAATTGGGCCGCTTTGCGTTGGTGGGAGAATCACTCAGCATGGCTGCTTCAAAGCGCCTGAAACTGGTTCTCTTTGCACCCACAACTTGTACTGGGCTGGAATATGATGTCCGTGTATATTGCCTCAGTGACACCCGTGATGCACTTAAGGTACTCCATCAGGAAACTGTTCCACCTGCAGTCCCTTGTAGCCGCCTTCCATAAATCTCACATATGTTGGAGTACAATGTTTTTTACTACTTTTCAAGGACTCATTATTTGTTCATTTGTACTTGAGTCGTTTCAGTACTTTTGATCACGTAGCCGGAGCACAACTTTTAATAAAACAATCCTAGCCTAATTGCAGGATTAAGGCTCTGCAGATCTTCAGTGGAGTACTTCATTTCATCAGACGGTGGGGCAGAGAGCCCCTTTGAAACAATGCAGCAAAGCATAATGGTGCCATGCTTTTTAAGTAGTTGAATGACTTTGCCTTTTGCTTCCCTTAGTAGTGGTTGTTTCGGTGTATATGTAGCACACACCAAATCTTTTTTTAGCGAGAAGACTGGTTAATCCAGGCAACTGGCTGACCTTGATGGTAGAGACACAATATGTAGTGAAGCCTTTTACAAAGGGAAATTGTTCATTATCCACACTTTCCTTCACAAGAAGCTTAATTTCTTCCTATGCAACTGTTCAGCCTTTCCCATAATAACCCTAGTATCTTCTTCTAGTATGCTAATATTTTCAGTCCAGGAATTTTGTTTCACAATGCAGAATCTCCATGGTTTAGATTCAAGCTACTGAAGTCTACAACATAACAGAGCTGGAAGTGTCTTTCTAGCTCATCCAGTCCAACCCCATGATCAGTGCAAGAATCCAGACTAAAGCAGGGGTGAAATTCAAAATTTTTCCCTACCGGTTCTGTGGGCGTGGCTTGGTGGGCGTGGCAGGGGAAGGATACTGCAAAATCCCCATTCCCTCCCCACTCTGGGGCCAGCCAGAGGTGGTATTTGCCGGTTCTCCGAACTACTCAAAATTTCCGCTACTGGTTCTCCAGAACCTGCTGAATTTCACCCCTGGACTAAAGCATCCCTAATGGATGGATGGCTACATTAACATCCAATGACGAGAGGGCACCATCACTTGGGTAATTTGGTGCCACTGGTGAATTTCTATTAGGAATCCTGTATTTCAAGCCAATGGTTGACTCAGCAGCAGTATGCTATAAACCAGACTCCAGAAAATAGACAGGGTTAGGAAAGCATGTAATTTGTTTTAAATTTATATTTAATAAAAATTGATTGTATTAATAAAATACAATCCACTTGCTGTCCCATTAAGAATGGACTTTTTAAGAAATCTAGGGGAAAAAATGCAAACACAACTTGGCTATTTATCTGAGGCCCTAAGGTAGAACAAAAGTTAAGTCTCAGATTTCTTGGGTTATGTAATGTCTCGGGGACTAAATGTCTCTGGGACTAATTGTGACTCTCTTAATGTTTTGTGGGTAGTTTTTTCATTATAAGTCACTTGAGTCATTGGGCAGTCTATAAATTTTATGAATAAACAAACTCCAAAATGCAAAGATTCTAGGGTCATGATACATCTTTGAAGACTCAGGTTTAGTATCCTTTGCCTATTCAGTCAATGGGCAAAACTTTCAGCCTTGAGAGCCACACATAATATCTACAACTAGTTTAATTCCTCTGCATTTAGACATGCATGGAATGCCATCACACACACACACACACACACACACACACACACGTTTACACATATTTTTCACCACACACACACACACACACACACATGTACACATTTTTTTCACCATCACCACCACTATCTTCTCACACATTGTCCCTCTTGAAGGCCTGAACTGTAGCTTAGTAACCACAGGATAGTATTTGTTTCTTTAATTCCCCTCAATTAGGCATGTCCCCTGTGTTCATACCATTACAGGAAGTGGTACAAATAGAGAAGCAAATGGGTGGACAGCTGATCGGTGCACCCCGAATCTTGCACTTCAAGGACAGTTATCACAATCTGCGTCTCTCCATCCATGATGTGCCCAGTTCACTGTGGAAGAGCAAGCTCCTAGTCAGCTACCAGGCAAGGTTTCTACTAATCCTGGGGTTATTTTTATGCAAGGCAAGACAATACTGATTCTTTGTCTGAAATTGCTAGAGTTACTCTTGCCCTTTTATGCCCATATTCTTTACAAAACTTGAACAGAGTTGTAACCACCAACCTGTCTATAGTCCAGGAATATCACCTTCTCAAGCCAAGAAAATCTGACTGTTCTCTTTTTCCAGTGGTTTGAAAAGTGATTTGGAATATATGAGCAGCACACATCACACTTGTTAGTTCCTCCTTAAGTCAACCATGTTGTTTCTTGGATTAGATACAGCTTCTTCAAATAATTGTTTAGAAATGCAAGGTGAATGCATACATAATTCCCCTTTGAATCCGCATTGCTGAACAATCCAGTTATTAGTCAATTTGGGAACAGACAGCAGTTATGCATCTGCTATTTGGTACCAACCTGTACTTGGTTCAGCTGAGGCTGTTGGCACTTGCTTGTAACTTCAGCCAAGAAGCCTTTTCACAATCCTTTAGAAAAACATCATCTTGTAATTTGCATCTGGCCTTTCCCCTTATAGGAAATTCCCTTCTACCATCTTTGGAGTGGGCTGCAGCCCTATCTACACTGTACTTTCACACTGGAGCGACTCAGCACCAACACATGCCAATTGGCATGCAAAATTTGGATCTGGCAGGTGGAGGGTGATGGGCAAAGCTTCAATATTGACTTCAACATTGCCAAGGTAAGGGCAAGAATACAATGAATGGAGATTGTGAGAACTTCTGTTAACTTCTTGGCTGGGTCTCCTGTGCTGGCAGAGGAGGAATTAGACTGGATGAGCCCTGTTAACCACACAGTGGAGCTCAGCAGGTATTTTACCGAGTACCTATTACCTATCTTTTGAATAGCTTTCATGTTCCTTATGTGGCTTTCTAGCTAGAATATTGGGTATGATCTCATAGAGGTCCTACTGAACATACTTAAGAGTAGACATCAGAGCAGATTTGTGTCACAGGATTTTGTCTTGTATACAATCCTTCCACCTGCTATTTTTTTTTATTGTAAAAGCCAGTACCAAGCCATTCGTATGCTCAGAAAACAATAAATTACAGACCTGTTCTGGCAAATATTCCTGACTTCCTAAGTTACAGTTCATGAACCAGAATGACTGTTAGGACTGCATTCTCACCTATATTATGTCCCTTTTCTCCTCATGTGTCATGTCCACTTTGTTGGAACATAGGGAATGAACTGAAATAACCAGAAACAGGCTACCATGTACCATATAGGACTTTGTAGGCGATAACTAGCATCTAGAAGCCTTCTGGGAGCTAGCGGCAGCTCCCACATGGTCTTCAAGGACAGCTCCATGTAGAAGACATTAGTTCAGCCAAGCGGTGATTAAGGCATGAGTGACCACATGCAATACCTTCTGATTCTGGAACAGGTGCAGTTAACACATTAGATGCACAAAGGACCTGACCAAGGCTGCCACATGTTCTTTAAGCAGGAGCTATGAGTTTAACAGGACTCCCAAATTGCACACTGGGTCTGAGTGGGAAACTGCTATCCCATCTAACACCAAAGATGGAAATTTTCAGTTCCTGGATAAGGGGAACCCAAAACCCATACCCACTGTTGTCAGAAACGAGGAACATCAATTTAGTGTTGATTTTAGCCATATTCTGATTTTTGTCTTAATAGCCTGTGTAGTCAATTAACCTTAAATCAGTAAGTCCCATGCCAGATACAATAATGGATTTGGTCAAATCAGATCTCTGCACTAATAGCCAACAAACAAGTAGAAGTGCAAGGAAGAGCCACATAGCTTTTTTTTTGCTCCTTCCTAGCTTCATAAACTCTGGCCTATAAAGCTGGGGAACTTATATCTTTCATATAAAGAGGTTTCTACTAATCTAGAGTATATGGAGAAATGTTTGAAAGCATATGACTAGTGCTTGCTGAAATTTCAGAGGAGTGGTCGGATAATTAGACTCCATTTTTTGTTTGAGAAAGCAAACAGTTGCCAAATTAGAGGATATTTGGAAAGAAGAGTTATAGTTAGGAACCTTCATTCTCCTTAAAACCTGCATCTGACCAAATAGAATAAACAGCCTTGTTATTATATACTTTTAGCTCTTTCTCTCAGTCCAGAATACTTACCACAAAGAGAGTATATGTAGGACCTAATAATTGTCTCTTTTTCTCAGGATGCACGGTTTTCGGACTGGCTACCCCCAGACAATGAGGCTGGCTCTCCTGCCCTGGTGGGCCCCAGTGCCTTCAAGATTCCTTTTCTTATCCGCCAGAAAATCATAAGTAGTCTGGATGGCCCAGTGGCCCGTGGGGCTGACTGGAGAGCATTAGCCCAGAAGCTGCACCTTGACAGGTATACAGATTATTTCTATAAAAGTGTACTAATATAGAAGATGGAACTTGCTGGTACAGAAATATGTGAGCAGGGTAGTAATGTGGGCTGTGCAATTCTGATAGAGAGCTGGGGAGGTTTGCAATCACAGAAATGCTGGCAGTTTTTATTTGTATTCTTTCCCTCTTTCCACAGCCATCTCAGCTACTTTGCTTCAAAACCAAGCCCAACAGCCATGATCTTGAACTTATGGGAGGCACGTCACTTCCCCAATGGAAACCTCAACCAGCTGGCTGCTGCTGTGGCTGAAGTGGGCAAGCAGGACAGCTCCCTTTTCATGGTTTCAGAAGCTGAGTGCTAAAGCCCTAGGCAGGGACAACACAGGCCTCAGTCTGGAGATGATGAGGGGCACCTCCATTTCAAGGGTCACGGCATCTGAACTTGTCCTGCTTTGAATATGCCTGTGTGCCCTATCTGATCCTTGTGCCAAATTCAGCCAGAAGGCAAACACACTGGGCTCAGTCTCCAGAAGCCATGGAAAAGGCTACCAAATCCCTACTCTGCTGCTACCAAAGCAGTTCTGGAACTGGTTGGGGTAGGTCTGTTTTTCTACCAAGTAGGCTGGCAAGCAAGTCTGATATGCTGACATCTGGCTTGGATAATTATTCTAGAGCTTTCTTGTACTCTAGCATGGGAAGCAAAAGGAAAGGAAATGGTTAGCACAGGTCATTGTGAGTGACCAGGATAAAAGGTAAGCTTTGCTTTGAAGCTGAGTCATCTGTGTCCGGTCCACTGCACCTCCCAGGAAGTCCTTTGCCATAATAAAGTTTAAAAAAAGAGGGTAGCTCAGGATAGTTCCAGAGCCATTTTTGTAAATGTTTGCTCCAGCCCAAGAGGTATCTGATACTCAGTCAGAGAGGGCAGCCCAAGAGTTGGTGGCTTGCAGACACCTGGAGACCCATGGGACAAGGAAGAAACAGAAGGTCAACCAAAGGATGAGGGCCTTGCTCTCCTGGTGACTGTATCTGTGCCTCCTTAGTCCTTGCCCAGTGTATATGCAAGGGATTTGTGCGTGTGCGTGGAAGTCTGATCTGTGCAGTGAACGTGTGCTGGACCAGGCAGGTCTATGCCGTATTGTGTAAAGATCGTTTTTTATTCTGTATTCAAGTGCATTCAAGTATTTACACTTGGCCTTATGTACATATCAGCGTCTCGCACAGGGTTTTGGCGGGCATGAATGTAAATAAATTATATATATATATATTGCTACACGAGGCTTCTTGTATCTATGCTCATACTTCATCGATAGAAGCATGAATTCTAAAACAGGCAGCCAGTTTGTAGCTTGAAGTATTCAGTTGCTCTCCTAAGCACCTTAAGGATGTGGAAATGATGAGGTTACTTTCAAATTACTTTCATATTAGCCTCCTCTACCATAGCTAACTGGATTAAACTCTTTGGAAAAAATGACAGCCTGAGAATTCAAGAGGCAATGGAGTTTGGTTTATTTCCCTCCTTGCTTTAAGCATGAATCAGAAATGTTAAACAAAACTGCAAAGATGGAGTACCACAGCTACCAAAATCTGGCTTTCTGCAATTTTGTCACAGCTGCCTTAAAGAAGAATAAAGTCCATGCTGCAGATCAAGACCTGTATCTAGTGAAGAACAATCCAGTCTCC
The DNA here is from genome assembly GCA_003457575.1 of Thermophis baileyi. NCBI lineage: Eukaryota > Metazoa > Chordata > Lepidosauria > Squamata > Dipsadidae > Thermophis > Thermophis baileyi. Next base: position 586,884 of record QLTV01002693.1, read on the forward strand.
TGCTTATTAAGAGATCTTTGTACGGCAGGCCACAGCAGCAATGAGTGCAGCTCCCTTTCCTGAGCCATCTTCTGACAGTAAGAATTTGACATTGCAGTTTGGAGCCAGCAGAGCTACTGTATCCTGAAGTTTTTTTGCAAAGCTGTAGATAGAAAGAAATACTATCACGGGAAAAGGAACCAACATTTAGCCCAGAATCAAGCAAACCCCATACCAACAACATAGCACCTGAGTTAACACCCTGTCTGGAAATATTGGCTCTTGCTGTTTACTCTTTTTTCTTTTCCACAAAATAAAGCTAACTGACATTGCAAGCTCCAAATATCCCAAAGATTATATATATAATTTTGCCCCCCCCCCCCGTGATGCAGAAAAGTCAACTCACTAAGGGTTCATCTTATACACTGTCCCATCCACGCCAACCGTCACCTCCAGCTTTGTCATGCGCTTATTTTCTCGAATCTTTTCTACAACAGCTGCCACTCCAGCTGCACACATCATAGCAGCTCGTGAAGTCACGGTATGACACACTTCCTTCACCACTTTGGCGTCCTCAGGAGAAACGGGCAACCCCAGCTCTTCCAGGATGTGATAAACTTGTTGGCGGCTTTGGCTGTCACTTAATAATATTAGAAGTAGAGATAGAAATTTGTTCTTTACTGGCCTTACAATAAGTGGAAATATGGGGATTCTGGCAATCTCAACTGGGCCTCCTTTTAGGCATATTCATTCTAAAGAAATCGTTTGTATGACCAACTGTGACCAGTAATATTTGGCATATTCTAAACAGAAACCTGCACAGTTCCAAATAAACAATGTATAATGCATCCATGATCACTCTATAGTCGTATACCAACTTGCCTATTTTCTAAATAGAATAGAATAGAATAGGAATAGGAATAGGAATAGGAATAAGAATAAGAATAAGAATAAGAATAGAATAGAATAGAATAGAATAGAATAGAATAGAATAGAATTTTTATTGGCCAAGTGTGATTGGACACACAAGGAATTTGTCTTGGTGCATATGCTCTGAGTGTACATAAAAGAAAAGATAAGTTCGTCAAGAAATCTTGTTTTGATTGACTTTTTACAGAATTTAGACACTAGGGCAGATGCAGTCTTCATTAAAAGGAAAGACCAAGCTAGACATGAGAAAGCCAAGTAAATTCACTCCAGACAGAAAGATGAACAGATAGAATAGTAAAACCTAAAGCTGATAACTTTAGGCATTTTAACTGCATTGGAACTTAAATTCTACATCTAATGGCAAGATTCCTATCAGGCAAAATAATTATAGACAATAGAATATATAAATACTTACTTCTCAATGTCTGATAACAATTTAGTGGGAAAGATGCCTTTGTTCATAAGTCCTTTTAACTCATGACCCCTAAAGAGGATCTTGCGAGACGCTAACTCCAACAGAACATAGCGTACTATCTCACCCAAATACATGCCACTAATCATCTTCTCAAATCTGTGGGACATGGAAATCAGTATCATAGAAGGAGTTGACCTTGCAGGCAGCCATCACCAGAGACCCCACCAGTCAATCCCCAATAAAAACTACACAGAGTCACCTTTGTTGGCTAACATTGAGAGATTCTTTATCCACAATGTCATCATAAGGTGTTATGTAGTGCTCAAGACAGCCATCATCTCCAAATGCCCCACATTCCATATTGATGCACATTCTGCCGTCATTGCTCTCCAAGGTGCCCACATTCCTCATTTCTTCCATATAGCAAGCATTGCATCCAGTTCCTTGAGATAAAATAAGAGGGGAAATGAATCATTGCTCAAAATTGACTATCAAACTTTCCTCCATTCTGACCAAGAAAATACTGTGGGCCAAGGATAATTTTTTTTAAAAAAAAACTCTGCCCAATTATTTTTGCATTTTAAATGCATTAGGAATATAGTTTCATATATTAAGGATTAGTGGCCTGGAACAACAGGGCAGGTAGCTAACAATGCCAAGACACAGATAGAGGAAGGACGAATCTGCACTTAGGAAGATATCCTCCTGAACTTCAAAGATGGACTCATTTACACAGTCTTACTATTTATAAAGAGGGGCAGCTAAGTGGCTCAGCAGTTAAGATGTTGGAAAGCCGGAAGCCCAGGTTCAAGACCCAAGTACCATGTGACAGGGTGAGCTCCTGTCCTCATTCCAGCTCCTGTCAACCTAGCAATGCGAAAGCATGCAAATGCAAGTAGATAAATAGGTACCACTTCGGTGGGAAAGTAAGAGAGCTCTGTGATGTCATGCTGGCCAAATGACTGCGGAAATGTCTTCGGACAGTACTGGCTCAATGGCCTTGAAACAAAGATGAGCACCACCCCCTTTAGTCGGCAATGACTAGTGGAGTAAAATCCACAGGGACTCCTTTACCTTACTTTTTACTATCTATAAAGACTTATCCTACTGATCTCTCATACTATTTGTCTAGTTTACTGAAAGACAAAATATAATTTTTGAAATCATAATTAAATGATTCTGTTTCCCAACTTACCAACAATAAGACCAACTTCACAGTTATGGTCTAGGTAGGCACATGACATCATTGTTCCCACTGTGTCATTCACTAAGGCAACCACATCTACATCAATAGTCTGGGAAAAGAAAGGGCGGGAGGGAGAGAGAAAACAGCAAGATGTGTTACCAGGCAACATGATTTCCTGTCACCAAGTAACCAGCACACATCCATTGGGTTTGTCGCACTGAAAATTGGTCCTCTTTTCCTTCTCTTTTAATATTGGAAGTGCTGCCCTATCAGCCTAAAGGGAGTTCTTCAGCTGTGTCACTACTATCCAGTTGATTTGGTGAAGGGATATCAATGTTTCTGTTTATGAAACTAGATTCACTAAATCAATAGCAAAATAGGTACACTCTGTGAATGCCTTAGCCCAATTAGCAATGGATGAGGAGGGTAAGCGTTAACCCAAAATGGCCCAGGATTTAGAAGGAAGTTAAACCACCTTTCTTCAATAAACCCATTTTGTTCAAACAACCCAGTAAAAGGTGGGGCAGCCCTAAAATCCTAGTTAGCTAGTTAGTTCTCCATGAAAAGAAGTGAATAGAAAGTGTAGCTGTAGCTGTAAACCCAAGCCTCACCTTTATAAACTCATTTGCAGTTTTTTTTCATCCACCCTAGACCAGTGTAGTGGTTGTCAGCATCCAAGCCAAACCCACCTCTGCCTGGCCAATGGAGTTAGTGATACAATGAAGTTTTGTCACTTATTATTTTTCTCTGGTGTAAGAATTTATGAGATACCAAGTACTTCATAGAGAATATGTCAGGTTTTTGTTCTCCAAATAATGACTTTTGAACCAGTAGTTGTGTGATTATGTAACTATATAATTATGTGCTGGTACCAGTAAGAACTGATCAGATTAGCGACCAATTGTGTACAGCATATGGTGAGAATAGGGCCAGTGACCTTTCCCATCTGATATACTTCAATTATGGCACATTATACAGTATATACTGACTGTATTTGCACAACATACTCTATCTGGTTACTGAATTGATCTATTTTTGAGTTGCTACAATGCAATGAGCTAAAAACCAACCAGATGGTTTGGGTTAATGCAATACAATAAGTCACCAAAACAAATCTAATCAAGATTTTAAATCAACATTCTAAGCATAATATCCTATATGAACAGCAGCATCTGTGGATGAGTGGTGGTGTCAGAACAGGCAAGATACTATAGTGGCTGTAACAACACAATCCAAACTTTGTCCCTTTTTATGTGTATTACAGCACACACATGTACAAAAGATTGGGGCTTTATTCCAATGCTATATCTGTGGACCCCTCTGAGGACACCACCGTAGAAGAATGCAGCTACCAGGTCTTGAACTGACCTTGGTAAGCTGAGTGTATAACCCCAATCACTAAGTCAATTCAAACTTCCCACTTGTTTCTTTTGTCTTAGATATTTATTTGTATCCGACTTTTCTGCTCTGGCAAGTGTTCATGGTAACTAACAGAATGTAAAAATAAAAATAGTATATAAAAAACTACAAATGCAAAGAAAATAAATATGGATTCATCTAATAATTAAAACCTTAGCAAAAAAAATTGCATCCTTGTCCTACACATAGGATTGGGGGCGAGGGGGGAGGAAGAGACCAGCTGCTACCCCCCCAAAAAAGAATGTATTCCATCGAACAACTGGGAGAACAGCGCCTTCCGCATGCCAGAAAGATGATCCTTTAATAGCAGGAGTTTCTTCAAGCAGGTCTTTCCTCCCAAAGTTCAAATCAGACAAGTTCAGAAGCTTCAGATAGGGTCTCAACAGTTTGCAGTTTTAAAGGTTACTATCAATACCTTCAATGGTACCCACAGATGATTGCCAAGTTGGATCTTGCAGTATAGGTATCATATGATCCAAAAATCTTGTACCAGTTAACAACTTCAAATACAGCTTCGAGAAATGTTTAAAAGATAGTCCCGTGATAAATGTTGCGGTAGTTAAGATGGGGTATAACTAAGGCATGGATAGCCACTGCCAAAATAACTGGTTTAGAGAGGAACCCAGCTAACCAAACCTACAAAACAATGCAAAGGCTATCCTTGCCACAACAATCTACCAAGAATCCAAAGGGTCGGAGATCAAGGAACATTACCAGACTGCAAATCTCTTCCTTCAGAGGATTACAGTCCTGTGCAAAACAGGATGCCCTTGAATCTGCAAATCCAGTTTCCAGATTACTATCACTACCTCTATGTTGCTGTTGGATTTAAGTTTAGATTATTTTCTCTCATGCAGCCCATTATCAAACTTCATTAAGTTGGGAAAAAATCCTGTGTGTGGAACTACATATATACATAAGCAATGAACAGGAAAAGACTACTTTTTGTAGGGTAAAGTAACTGGGAGGAAGAATTTGGAGTGGAAAACCCAAATCTGAAGAGACGTACTTAAACAATTCTTTGCCTGCTCCTTCTCCTTTGTGTTTGGATTCATTAAAAAAAATTTTTTTTCACTTCTGGACCATTTCACATGACATAAGCCCCCACTTCGTGGAAAAGAAAAGCTAGGCTCAAATTTATAGAAGAGGTTTGGCAAAGAATAATAGTTACTAAGAAATTTATCTATACATCTATCCCTCTTGAAGTTGCATTTCTTTTAGAAAATCAGTGAGTAAGTATAGTTTGCAAAGGAATATGGCATATACTCTCCCCATCTATAGTACCATTTTGATCGGTGTGAGTAAACTTGAACAACCCATATCAAATACATTAGCTTTATTTAGACACTGCTTTTGCTTGTCATATATACCTTCTGACGCTGTACTGCATCCCGCAACAAATTCACAACATCTTCTCCTACACAGTCAGTGGCGCTGAAGCCCTTAGTCCATCTCAGCAAGATGCCCTGTCAATGCCGGGAAAAAAAGGGAAATTGCCCACTTGGAATGGTTCAGTAGAGCTGCTGTCTCCGAGCTGTTTGTACATAACATGCTGTTCAATGAAACCCTTAAACTGGGCTAGGCAATATAGTGTCCGTTGTTAAAAAATGTATATTATTTTTTGTATGTACATTACAAGTATAATGCCTGTCAGAACGGCTTCCTTGAGCTTGAATGGAGTGCAAGGATCATTACGTTTTAAAAAATGGGATTATATTTTGCCATACAGACCACACTGGCATTCTAGAAAAACAGTAGGTGGCAATTACTCAGGGTTTTATTGGAAGTATGTAGATCTAACCAGAAAAAAAGGACAAATTGGGGTAGAGCATACCATGCTGAATGAGAAAAAGGTACCTAGCCAGCTACTTTCTGGTAAATTTCCTGTGACTGTCTATGCCACCTTGGGAGCCATATTGTAAAAAAAATGCCCATGAAATAATCTTAAAATTTCAAGTATGTCCTAAAAGATTGCCAATGACTGCATTAGGCTATTCCCTAACTATTTTGTCAAGGAGAAATGGCAGCAAGCAAACAGCTAGGAAATAAGGCAGGACTGATTTAGGAAATAAACATTCTGAACAGCATTTATCTTCCTATCTTGCAACTGTGAGGACTAGAAACTTTCCAATTCAAAACTGAATAGCTTTTCTGCGCTTTTACAGAATTATAGCAAGTCATGACTTAGCAGAAGAAAAGAATGGAACTATCAGAAAAAATGTTCCCTGGAAGTCATTACTGGTGGCATTCCCAAACAGATAGCTGGATTTCCCAATTTAGAAGCCGCATCATGATTTCCTTTGGGTTTTTTTTTAATTCTTTGTCAATCATTTCAATTGATAGATTGATATTGATTGATTTAGAGACTATCCAACTCTAGAACATTTCTAGGTGAATTTTCAATTAAAAACAGAAAAAACAATAAGGGAAAACACTTGGGGTTTTTTCATATTTCATGAGTTCGTTCTTGTTTCTTTCCTGTTTCATCTCTTGTTACATACATACATTCTACCATCTGCATAATAGAATCCCACCCATTCAGTTTCATACCTTATCCAGGCTTATTTGATTGCATGGAAAGGAAAAAGTGAAACCGAGTGGTAGAGCATGTTCAGACATCCCGTGCTTAGTATGAAAATCCACCATACAGTTCACAATGTGGTCAAAAAGCTGTAGGAATACAAAAGAAGGGAGTGGGATATGATGCAAAAACAAATTTGGAGTTGAAGTTACTCGATAGGCAAAATTGCTAGTCCTAATACTAAAAAGAGTATCCATACTCCTATGTCACAAGAATTCAGAAAATCCACAATCCATTGATGCTCAATCAACTAAAGCCATATCATCCTTCTCCTGCGCTTACCTGTAGCCCAGTACTTTGGGTTATTTCTGGTGGAATGGCGTAAGTCTCATTGATGATGTGCACACCACCCTCCTCTTGGCTTTTCACCTGTACCATCAATACTCGAAAATTGGTTCCACCTAGGTCCAGTGCCAGGAAATCCCCTCTCTCTATAAAAAGTGTATGGACAACAACAGCCTCAGTGAAATAGACAGAACTTTACAACTCCCAATCTTCATCAGGATGCTTCAAGAAAACCCTACTTTTTTCTCCCGTGAGGCAAATCTCTTGCCAACCTTAACAAATGGCGTCAAAGGAAACGTGTCATTTTCCTTCAGCAAATCTTGTTTGCCCTCTAGCGCATAAGTTTTTTATCTGATGGCTTAAGACCTACTAGTAGTTTGCCGCTAAACTACTGGCAGATTAAAACAATATATGCTGCCACTACAAATATGTGCAGTTAGGAAATGATAACTGGGTCTCAAGTGTAAGTCTGGGGTAAAAGTGCATCCCTGCATGTGAAATTATTCAAATCTATTGTCCTACATGAATTGGGAAATCTCTGGACAGTCACTGTCTCTCAAGCCAACCCACCTCACAGGGTTGTTATTTAGGGAAAATAGGAAGAGGAAGGAGTACCTTCACCACCTTGAGTTATATTTATAAAAATAATAAAGGTGGAATGATAAATAAAAGCAAGCATAGTGCCTTTTGCCGCAACATAAACAGCAGTGGTCTCAGGTCAAACAAATAACCAGGCTCAGGTAAGATCTAGTCACATGGAAAGCTTTCTCCTGACTTCACTGAGGCAAAGTCCATAAATACAGTTCAAAACACTTCCCTCTCTAGATATAGGGCTCTACCCAGCTTCCTTCTCTCACCAGAGCCATCAGGCAAATAACAGACGAAAGTGGGCAACATGCGTAGACAGCTTTTCTTGTTGGCTGCCTTCGACAGGCCGTTATCCATCTCTTGTCTGATCCCACTCCGTAATCTTTCAAGATCTACAATTGAAAGCTTTAAAGGAGCCAGAACTTGAGCCAGGCCCTCTCGATGGTTTCTAAGCTTCACTTCTACAGCTGTCACTATGGCAGCCCCTAAGATACTGCCATCATCAGATGGGATAAATGAGACAGAATATTCAGGAACCAGCTCTTTCAGGGTTTGCTGTAGTATCTCACTGTACCTGGAGGGAGAAGAAATGTCAAGGCTTTTTGAAGGATAAAGACAAGAAGTAATCCATTGCATTGGTCCAATCAATCTTTCTTGACCTATGCCTCTTTTTAGGATTATCATGCTCAAAAAGGAGTAAATTTGCTTCTTATATGTACATATAGGCCTCCTTACATTATCCAAATGTTAATACAAAATGGTAAAAAAATATAGTTTGAGATGGTGTAAACAACTTCTTTAGCTTAGCAGCATCAAATATCCAAAGGAAACAATTCAAGCTCAGAAATATTTAACTGGATAGAACCATTTCTCTCTCTCTCCCCCCACCCCCTCTCTCACACACACATGGCTTACAGCAATACAAGAAACTGCAGCAAAACAAAGGATTAGGCAGACTTACTCAGCTGATAATTAAAAAAATAAATATTGGCTGCTAAGCTGAAGAAGAGAAAAATCATTCGTAGAAAAACTTTTTAGAACTTGTATCCTAATCCAGGAGAAATGCTACCAAAAACATACTAATTGAGCAATAATACCAATAACTATTGGCAAGAGAGACTAGCACTGGTGTGATGAAAATAAATGTTCCTCTGTCCAATACAGTTCCTTACAATGAATGGCTCTTGTACATGTCCCCACTCATAACTACACAGATCTTCGTCTCTGGGAGCTGATGTTGTTCATGAGTATGTGTGAGAACAGCAGCCAATCCAGCAGCACAGAGTTTGGCAGAACGGGTGTATACAGCTTGGCATATTTCTTGCACATGGAAACAATCTTGATTGCTTGCCACTAGTCCAAGACGAGAAAGGAAACTTTTGGTTTTGGCAAGGCCCACTTTATCACTGTAATTAAAAATACATATGAGTTAAGGGAGATGCATGCAGAAGGCACAACCAGTTCTGACCTCAGCAAAGGTTATTAATGGAAATGAATAAATCTAGCTATAATAGTTAGGTAGAGGTGCTCTATTTTTTAAGATGACATATTACCAATGCAAATTCAATTTAACTTTCTTTCCTTAATCATGTCTATGGAGATTCTGAGTCATCCAGGTCATGGTTGTCCCAAAGGTGCTTTTTCAAGAGGCAACTGGACTTTCTGGTTTTTCTTTGAAGACGTTTCGCTTCTCATCCAAGAAGCGAAAAGAAGCTGAAGAAGCTTCTTGGATGAGAAGCAAAATGTCTTCAAAGAAAAACTAGAAAGTCCAGTTGCCTCTTGAAAAAGCACTTTTGGGATTTCTTAATCATGGTTTAATGTTTGGTTTACACTGCCACTAGCCACTAACTGATAAATACTAACCAGCCAACCTCTTAAATGGCCTTGGAGGAGGAAATGCACATTTTGATCAAAAAGCACCTAGTGAACAGTAACAATGGTCAATTTTAGCATACAAGCTGTCCTACAAGCAATAAAGCATTTATTAAAGGAAAAGCTGGTGGAATTTCTGCAAAAGAAGGAAAAAGAAATGGCGGAAGGAGTGTTTGTGAAATGGTCTGCTCAGTAATAATAAATTTGGAATTGCTAACTCTCCTAACATGTGACTTCTTTCTTTCAAGTTTTACATGTCTTACATAAAACCACTTTCTAGGTAAGAAACATGTAATTAAGCTCATTTATAAATCTGTGCCAAAACCACGTACATTTTAATACTATATCAAATAAATTTAATATCAATTGAAATCATTTGAAATTTCAAATGATGTGTGTTTTAAAGAAAATTACCTAATGTATGTAATCTTTGGAGTAGCATAATGCTTGCCCCTGTCAGTGAAAACAATTTTTTTATTTTACTTTTTATTAATTACCATTTATCATCTTCAATGATTTGCAAGAGTGATTATACAGATTAGTTTATCAAGTGTATCACACTTCTAAAATAGCTTTATATCTTGACCTGTATATGACATCATAGTAGTAAAGACACACAAATATTTCATACATAATTGATACCCCATATAATAATGCTCTGGAGGTTTTTTGTGTGTATATGTTTTTTAGACTGTTACATACTAAAATTATATGACCTCTAAAATCCCATTTCTTTGCTACCTTCTTCTATAAGGATATTTTATTCTAGCAGTTATCCTACCTGAGATGCCATAAACAATATATCTGTGCATTCTGCAAACACTCAAATGAAGTTAATGTATTTTTTAAAACATGACTCCCAAGTTAAAGTTAAAAGGCTTACTCCTCCTGATTGCCATGTGTAGGACTAAGATTAAACTAATAAGTCATCCCAAATCTCATTCTACTATTATTTTTAGTATAAGGAGAAAAATCTGATATCACAAAATTAGCTTACTCTGTGACCTCCACAATGTCTTGCAGTGCCAGCTTCCCCTTGATTAATAATGTGGGAGTCAGAACACCATTGAATAATTCAGCATTCCCAGACAGATTAGCCAAAATAATTCGGACAGTCTCACGCGCATAATAGGAACTGGTCATCTTCTCAAACCTGGCAGCAATAACACAGGAAAATCATTGCCCAAAGAAGAAATTTGAGTGGAAACAGTGAAACATCCATCCTGGGTAGCTAGCAGGTAAACTATACACAATTCACAAAACAGCTTGGCTATGTCTTATTAATACCTGGTGCTATGAAAGACTAAACGAGTTTCATCCCACACTAACAAATGAATGAGTGTAATATATGGAATCAGAATTATTGGATTTACTTACAATCCTGGAACCAACTATAGTTCTGTAATTTTAGGATCCTAGTTCCAGGGCAGGTTTCTCTAGATATGTCAAATTGGAAATCCAGAAAAAAGCAAATGGAAGTACAGATAAGATGGGATAAAGCAAGGCAAATATACATAATAATATTTTAACTTAGTGGATTGAAGTGCAGATTCAAGCTGTAGGCCACTGAATTCATGGATTACATACCAGCCTTTTTTTTTTTTACTTTTTTACTTTTTCCCTCTGTCTCTTTTTGCAATATTTTACCTCATGAAGAGTTTCTGTGTTTTGATTGATTCTAATAAAAAATATTACCCAGACATGAATTTGTTTGGTATTGCATGAAATTTATTTGTTATAAATGTAATCTGTAAGGCTTTGGGGCTTCAAGAATGGAATTTGAAGCAACAACTCTTGATTTTTACTGGAATGCACAAATGACATAACCCATTGATTCACTGATTCTTCTCTGTGGCAATATAGGTTAATGCTTTATAATCATTATATTGCCTTCATTTCCTTTACTATGACCCACCTGCATTTTCCTTGATCCATGGATTCTTTATCTACCAACAAGTCAAACTCTGTTAGTTCCTCATTCAATTCTCCATTATTCCCAAAGCACCCCCATTCTGTGTTTATGCACATGTGTCCCCTAGTTTCCTGCAAGATTCCTGGTATGCGGTCTGTATCTTCCATATAACAACAGTTAGTGCCAGCATCTACCAGGAAAAGAAACAACAGGGGAGAAGCACAATGCAAAGAAAATAATCACAATAAAGCACTAAGCACAAGAAGACTTGAAAGTTAAATGAAACTATCTACCACCTTTATAGATCTTTGAAATTGCTAAACTATTTAAGATATTGAACCCATCTATGATGATACTGCTTTATCTTGGACAATGGCTAGTGTTCATTGTTTTGAGGAAATGCAAAACCTTTCTGGTTTTCCCTACTACCTTTATGGACATTGTCCAGTACTCAGTTAAGAAGCTTTCAGTCCAACATATATATTTAACACCTGCGCACAAAAAAATAAACCCTAAAGTGTGGCATGTATGATCCTTGCAGTTGATCAGCAATATTATCTTGTGCCCAGCATTTGCTTACCTATCATTACTCCTATTTGACATGGCCTGACATTAGAAGAACAGCTCATCAACTCTCCCACAGCATCATTCACAACAGAAAGGACCTCTATTTGGTAATTCTAGAGTAGTTAAAAGTAAGAGAAAGATCAAAGTGGCTCTCTTGCTCTGTCTTACAGAAACCTCTGTTTTTACTGCCATTGACCCAGTTACTACTCTTAACCTTGCAATTCTCATTGATAGCCGTTTGGAGCAATTTGGTCACATCTTTCCCCTCCACACCTGGCCATCGGAAATCCTTTGTCCATCTGATCAGTTTACTCTAAGGGAAAAAAACAGAGAGGGAGATTTTCTTCAACATATGCAGTAGCCACTATGAAACTAAGATATTACCTACAAGCACTCTTTTTCAGAACAGAATATGTAGAGTAGTAAACTGTAATAAAGGTCTCTCACTTAAGGCTAATCTAGGATGATTTGCTTCCTGATCTAATGTAAGAATCAATGTTTTCTGAAAGAGACGGGCTACATCTTAAAAAGATGGAGAAATCACGTTTGGTGGGTACATCTTAAAAAGATGGGCTACATCTTAAAAAGATGGAGAAATCATGTTTGGTGGGTACCACACTAATCTTATCAGAGGGTATTAATCTAGAGCAAAAGAGAGAGGGTAACAAAAGCTGGGAATGAAATATACCAGAAAAAAATGGGGCCAACAAGACAAGAAATAAAGGGAGAAGCATGAGAGAGGAGGGTAGATTTAAAAATAGTCAGGAAAGAACAGTGAAACCAATGAGTCTATCACTCACAATCTCATATTCCTACACTAAAACACAGAATATGAGAAGTGAACAGAGAAACCTAATACAGACAGACAATATGCTGCCATAGACACCAGCAAAATTCATTGAGGTGACCCTCAACTGGAACATAACCTGAAAAATTACAACTTATTCAGGAGAACAAACTCAACATAAAAAGTGGGGGATACTGTAAGTGAAATCTCAAATAATTCTTATGTGAACGAAAAACAGGAAACATTTAAATTTATCATTATAGATACACACAGAACTTTCTAAAATGTGCAGAAGAAAAAGATTAAGGAATCTTTTTTTAAGGAAATGGTATATAACCAAAGGCATAAGGGCAGAAATTGTAGATATTCATTTCTTTCTAAGAAGTAAAACTCAGAACTTATTTGAAGTTTGTAGGAAGTGCTCAAAACAGCAAAATATACTTTTCTGGTGTATCGGGGGGTGGGGGGGGGAAGCAAAAGCAAAGATGATATAGACTTGTTGCAATGAGAATTGTTAATGGATGATGGCAAGGAAATAATGTGAAAACTTCTGTGAAAAATATATATTTTCTCAGAAAAGAAACAAACCTTAACTGGCCATAACTGTGCCACTAATAGGAGGAGGAGCTGCATCATAGGACAGACAAGAGGGTTTAAAATAACCCCAGCTAATTTAAATGAACTAAAGCATCAAATTAAAATCAAGGGTACTGAAAGAATTAGTGGAATTTATCAACTACTAGCTAACCTTTAGGAAATGGAGGCCTGCTAGGGCAATGTTGGCAAACCTTTTCGGCACTGAGTGCCGAAATGGGAGTACATGCGCATGCGCGTGCACGTGCCAGAAACCAGAAGAGCAGCTTCCCGGTGCGCATGCTCGTCCAGTTTCCTGCATGTGCATGCGCACCGGCCACCTGGTCTTCCGGTTTCTGGCGTGCATGCGTGCGCGAAGACCAGCTGGCCGGTGCACATGCAGACACCGGAAACCGGAAGATCATCTTCCCGGCACGCACATGCGCACCGGACAGCTGATCTTTCGGTTTCTGGCACTCCCGCACGCGTGAACACCAGCTGGCCGGTGCGCCGGAACCCGGAAGAGCAACGGGCGACGGCTCATGTGCCCGGAGAGATGGCTCTGCATGCCACTTGCAGCACGCATGCCGTAGGTTCGCCATCACGGTGCTAGGGTCCCCAGAATCCTGAAGGAGAGACCGTATGCTATCCCTTCTTTCTTCCTTAATAGGAACAAGGAGGATCTGGAAAATTACAGATCTATCAGCTTGACATTTGTGCAGGACAGGATCCTGGAACAGATTACTAAACAGCATGACTGTGAGCACTTATATAGGATTGCAACAATTAAAAGACGTCAGCTTGGGTTTGTCACACATTTTTTTATTAATGACCTTAATAGGTGTAAAAGGTGAGGAGATGATGACCAGACTTGCAGATGCTGCAAAAACTAGGAACAGTGGATACCATTATGGGAGAGAAACAGAAAATTCAAAAAGATCTAGACAGGCTTCAACATTGGGCTGAATAAATATTGAACTCCCTGAAATTTAACAGGGAGAAGCGTAAATCTTGCATCTAGGGAAGAAAAACAAAAAATCTGCAAGCATGGGATAAGGGAGAACTAGTTTGCTAATACATGTGAAAAAGCTCCAGATGTTCTAATAGATTATAACAACATGAATCAAAAATGTAATAAAACTACTAAAAAGGTAAATATCATTTTTGGATGCATTAGCAGGAGCAGAGAATCCATATCACAGAAAGTAATTCTCCAAGCTTCATCTGCCTTTTTAGTTCCACTTGGAATATTGTTCTAGTTCTGGGCACTGAAGTCCAAATAAAATATTGATAATCCTGAGTGAATTCAGAGAAATGCTACCAAGATGGTAACAGGACTGGAAATCAAGCCCATGAGGAACAATTAGCAGTTCTGAGATGAGAAGATGAAGGGGAGATACGATAGCAATCTTATTTAAACGTTATACAGAGAACAGGAGCAAAACCAGTGGATTGAATTACAGTGAAGTAGATTTGGATTAGATACTACAAAGAATTTCTGAGTAGTAAGAGCTATCAATAAATGCAATAGATTGCCTCATGAAGTGCTATGTTCCCTTTCATTAAAGGCCTTCACTGAAGGCTAAACAGCTATCTGTCCAAAACATTTTAGCAGGTCCTGTACTAAGGAGGCAAATGGATTAAGTGGCCTCTGAGGCTCCTATCAAATCTGCTTCTTAAAAAATATATTACTCCAACTGGAATGACATTTGAATCTTATTTCAAACTTGCAATAGGTGCTGCCCACCACACTCAAGGATAGCAAGGTACATCAAAGTCCATGGGGAAGTTGTGTAGTTCATAGCTCTATCCTTAGACACCTATTTTTTCTTATTATCTGTTACCTGATGCTGCTTCCTTAGTTTGCCTCAAACTAGGCTAGCTCTGTTCCCAGTCATTTTAAGCAAGGCTTTTTTCCACTCCAATGATTTATAGCATCTTTTAGAGCATGCAACCATTGCTATGGTGATATATCACTAATGAAGACAGGCTTTATATCGCCACGACAATGACGGGGTGATGCTACATGACACTATAAAACATTAATGTAGAAATCTCTTTACAGCTATTCCTTGCCAGGCAGTGTTGTATGGCAGCAGTTGTGGTCAAATCTTATTTCTACTTCTTTGTTCTTCCCATTCAGAAAATGGCAATCTAAGAAACACAGTTTCCAGTCTTCCAGATAGTTTGCTATTGTCAACCAATTATTCACCTGGTTCAGTGCAATATGATCACAAGAGAAGGGGAAGGAGAAACCCAGTGGGAAATATTTCTTGTTTAAGTTAAGTCCACCCAAAAATGTGTTCAGGCATTGAGCCATGAATTCAAAAACCTGAAAGAAAAAGGAGAACATTGTAAGTAGACAGACTATGCCCCCATCCTCCAAAATGGTACAATTCAGAATTTAAAGTCAAAATAAAATTTCCAGATCTGAACCTGGAATCAGATAACATGACTTTATTAGTTCATCATCTGTGTATCACTCCTCACACTTTTATTCTCACAACAATTTTACAAAGTAGGCAATTAGTCTAAACATAGATATAGGGACTAAGTCTCTCTATGAGCTTCATGATTGAATGGGCATTTGAACCTATCTCCCTACTGAAATTGTATCACTACAATACCCTTATCTTTGCTCAGTTCTCTGGTTCTAATTCTCTGAAAAAGCCAAGCATAAAATAAAATATACTGGAAGAAGGAGGGAACATGTGCAGGGAAAGCCACTAAGAGGACAGAAAAACATTCAGGAAATATTATTATTTTATTATATTTTTTATTATCTCTGGGAATATAAGGATTATATATTTATAGTATATTAAAAATTACAATCAAAATGTGCTCAAGTGAAAAAAACATTTTTCAAGTGGCTAAAGATCTCATAGGACACAGATTATCCCAAAAATAAAAGGCACAACCCCTTTCCATATGCAGGGGCTGTGCTGACAAAAATTAGTGTTTTTTTTCCTTAGGTTCTGACAGGTTCTTGCAGATTTTTTTTTTCAACTGAGCCAAATAACTTCAGCTGCTGCACCAGAAGAAATAGCATATTTTGCAGCATGTCCTCTTGCACTGTGGGAACAGATGGATCATACTATTCACCTTCAATTCCTCTGAGTTCCCTTCTCCTTCCTAAAATCAAAGTATTCCAAGAAAGTACTGTATAGCAGAAGTTCCAAGAAAGCAAAAAGGAGCAGAATGAAAGTAGCTAAGAAAAATGGGGAAAAGTGAAAAAAAGTCAGAAAATCAATAAAATAACTTTTAATTATGGTACAAAAGAGGAAAAAATGAAGACTGCAGAATAGCAATGAGATCATAATAACAAGTAATTATGGATTAGATGAGCTGAAATGGAATTTATGGATTAGACAAGCTGACAAATTCAGACGCATAGAACCATACCTGCTGTCCATTGCCATTCAAGATCTTCTCAGGAAATGAGAAATGCTTTTTTTTCAACACCATTGGTTCATCAACATTATCCGTCAGTTGTAACAGCAAGACTTTCACCTGATCAAAAGTCAACTCTAGTGCCAGAAAATCCCCTCTCTCTGAAAAAGACATGTAAGCGTCCAGGGGTTTAGTTATCAAGACTGTGTTTCAGTCCTCCTACGGTTGCCATACAACAGCTTTCAATTTCCAGATGAAAGATGATGTTTCTTGGTGTTGTATTTGTTTTATTTATTTACAAATCAATGCACAATTTTAAGCCTAAAGACAGTAAAGATTAAGCAATGATAGATTATTTCCCACTGGGAAAGGAAACATTACTCATTGTCCAGAATGTCTATCACAAATGACAACCTATCAAAAATAACAGAGGCTCATCACACAATAGTGAAGACTCACATGCCTGTTCCATTAATTTATCACATAAAAACATGATAAAATTGGATATAGTTAAGAGGAAGCACAGAATCAGGAATCTGGTAGAACCCTTTGTAACTACCACATTTTATTAAAAAATAAAAACTTTCATGAGCTGCACCTCGCCTCATGAAAGCTTATACTTTTTAATACACTGTGTTAGTTAAAAATATGTTACCACATTTCTAGTTTTTTGTTTGCCACTATAGACTTACATGGATTTCCTCCTGCAATGAAGGTACAGAAATGGGTTTATTATACCCAACGTTTTACCTTCTATGATGGTTAAAAAGTGTTTGGAAACAAATTATGCTGTCTCTGTCTCTGTCTCTGCTAATGCAGAGGCATAAGCCAGCACTGCATACACATACACACTAAGATGTTAGATTATGTTGCTAGATGCAACTGAAGTGTATGGAGCATCTAACAGTGGATCTACATAGACATTATATCTTAAAAGTATACTGACAGGCTCATTCTAGTATGCCTGATGTATACTCATTCTAGTATACCTCCACCTTGAAATTATCTTATTTCAAGATAGTTTTTTTCAACACAGTTTCAATGTGCTGTCAGGTAGATCGTGGTGCAAAGTTGTGTAAATACACATTTTTCTTGTCAAATGTTAACAAAAATGGATGATGGTTATAAAAAGAGGGAAAGTCAGACCTGGAAGTTTCCTGCAAAAAATGTGAATGTAAAGAGAGTAAAATAAAACAATGTTTTCTGAGAATACCTACTTCTAAGATTGATTAGAGAGAAGACAAATTGTGAAAAGAACGGGAGACAAGGGTATCCTAAAATTTGCTTTCCACAGGGATCTGGAGGATAGGTAAGGTTTTATTTTCTCTTCTTTCTAAAAAAATTACGACAGAAATACGGAAGCAAAGAAACAATTATTCAAATCTGTGCATGTTCAGCAGATAGAAGATTGTTTATCATGTGCTTCCTGAAAAGCAAAGAGAGGTGGCAGAAGAGGGAGAGAAAAGAAGGGAAGATAAAGATAATTACAGGCTGAGGGAAATCTGTTATGAAACAGGATGCAAGATTGCAAATTTGAGGCCAATCACCTCTTTTGGCTCACTTTCTGACAACTATGGGTTGCTAAATGCCACAAACTTCTGTAGGGAGATGGGAGCTATTCAAATGCTCTTCCCCAGACACCTGAAAGGTCCAGCTTGTTTCTTTATAGCACTTAGGGAGTTTCCCAGTAGCCTAGAATGTGGTTATGTTGGGAGTCTAGTTGATCTTTGGAATATGGAGATGACAAAAACTCTCCACAAGATTTCTCCCAAGTGATTTCTTCCTATATACTAGTCCTGATGAGCCCTTTAATTTTTAGAAGTACTCCAAAACAAAGCATCAAAAGAGATACTTTGAGCATCACTAGTGGAAGAAAACAAGCAAATCTGATTGAACACGAATGCAAACTCAGATCTGAGCCTATGCTGTGGTGAGGAGGTCAGCAAAACAGAACTATTTCTCTGTCCTTATTCAACAACCTCCACCACCACCCCACCCCAAGGATCCAGCAGCTCTTTTACGGTAAACCTATATAACCTTTTAGGGAAGAAATAAAATTTTATTTTATTTTATTTTATTTTATTATTATTATTTTATTATTTTATTTTATTTTATTATTTTATTTTTTATTTTATTTTATTTTTTATTAAGCTGGCCTAAATCACCTAGGAACTTTAGGAGGAAAAAAGTGCCCTAATTTATTACAAGGCTCAAGAGATGAAGGCAATAAAATAATAAATCCTTTTAGGACCCATTGGAACAACTGCNTTTTATTATTTTATTATTTTATTTTATTTTATTTTATTTTATTTTATTTTATTTTATTATTTTATTATTTTATTTTATTATTTTATTTTATTTTTTATTTTATTTTATTTTATTTTATTATTATTTTATTTTATTATTTTATTTTATTTTATGAATACTTGACCACATTTGATACAAGGCATGACAAGTTTGAATATACAGGGATGTTGTTTGGCTTGATTAATTGTAGAACTGCCTTCTTTAGCTTCAGGAATGAAATATTTTTGGACACTTTAGATAAGTACAGAGTGGTGTATTTAGATGACATGTTGGTTACTCTGAGAATCGTTTCTTGCATGAGATGAGTTTCAGAAATGTCTTTAAAAACCTCTGTAGAAATAAGTGCTTTGCCAAATTGGAGTAGAGTCCCTTTTACCTTCCTTAATTAGATGATTTGGGGTACAGGACCTCTATTGGCATACAAATGGATCCTGTAAATATACAATCTTTTTTATCATTGGCACACTTGCACACCTTGCTCCACTAATATGAAAGATGTGTAATGTTTTCTGAGCTTTGCTACTTTATACTGGAAGTTCATACTCAATTTTGCTGGCCATATAAAACCATTGTCTCAACCCAAAAAAGTTAATTGATTCTTATGGTCTACTCCAGAATAAAAGCACTTCGAAAGTTAAAAGAACTCTCTGATTCTCAGCCACTACTCAAACATCCAAACTCCACCCATTTTAATATAGACCAAAGCTTCAAATTTGCCGGTAAGAACAATTTTCCTCCAGACAGAGAAAGAAGAAAAAGACAGATCTACTGCCAGGTGCCTTTCATTCAAGGTTGCTTCTCCCAGTAGAAAGCAACTACGACATTTCCATTTGGAGTTATTTGTAATGAAAATTGCTTTCCAATAATGGAAGCATTTCCTGGAAGAGGCTGCCAATACCATTGTACAAGCCATAAGAATTTAGGTCTGTGGGAGGTACAATTCTTCACTGTTCAACAAATCAGGTGGGAACACTTTATCTTCTGTTTTGATTTTTGTATTTCCAACATTCCAGGCTCACAAACAAGTGCCAGATCCCATCTCATGTAAGCCTGAGTACAATCTACAATGCATACCCAACTCCAAATAACATACTGCAACCAAGCAATTTGGAGTCCCACCCAAAGTCAGATCCTATGAAAGACTGGGGAGCCAGGAGACAGGGTGATTATTTCAGAACAGATTAGAGCATGGCAACAGCATAAAGTTTATATCAGGGTTCAGATGGATTACCTCCAGGGACCCCAATAAGGCAATTTTTCACCTTTCCTAATAAAGGAGAGGGTAGCTGTTGTACAATGGTTGTTTATACATTTCCCTTCTTTATGATAAGAACTCTAACTCTGCCATGACAATAGAATGGCAGGGCGGGGGGGGGAGAGGGGGGGAGGTTAGGGCCTTCTAGTGGTCAAGGGTAAGGGATTACATTTCATCTTGTCATATCTATTATAAAACAAAATCTGTTCCTGGAAAGCTGCCTGGCTTGCTGTAACCTCTAGAGACCCCTTCATGGCCCTAGAACTCAGTATTAGTGGATTTTATTATGATCTACCCCCAATATAGGGATACCAGCGGCTGGTAGTAGTGGATTTATTCACAAAACCGGCCCATTTAATCTCTTGCACGAGTCTCCCAACAGCCCAGGAAACAGCACAGCTCTTGTTTTTGGATCTAAAATGTTTTTGGATGCAGAGTATTAGCCAATCATGACATTTTGGACCACGGCACACATAATGGAAGACGCTTTCCCACTTTTTAAATATTAAAATTAATTTGTCATTCTCATATAATCCAGATTCTAATGGTGACTTTGAAATAGTTAGTCAATTATTGTGGCAATATTTTAAAAGCTACATCTCCTAACAATAAGACAATTGGCCTGAAACGATGCCTCCTGCAGAATTTGCCAACAGCAGTCCAATATATCCCTCCATCAGAATGTTCCTTTTTCAGGCAACATTCAGCTACCACGTTCATGTGTTTCCCTCCATACCTAATGTATCATTAGTTCCCTGTGCTCAGATTTCTTACAAGAGAGGTAAGTGGCCCAGTGGCCTTAAAGGGGCAGCTAGAGCTGGTAAAGACAGCATACAAATAGGCTGTACACAAGCAGGAGGGGGGTCAAAATTGCTGAAGAGGATTTGGTGTGGTTTTCTACAAAACTTTTGCCATCTGCCTGATCTTCAAAGAGACTTGACTCAAAGTTCATTAGTCCCTTCCCAGTGATTAAACAAATAAACCCAGCCTTCCATTTGCAACTGCAATATCAATGAAGGTTCATCCTGTATTCTATAGATATAGGTATCTGCTTCTAAAAGAGGCACCCTCCTCCCTACACACAAGGACAAATCCACCTTTCCTCATGCTGGTAGATGAGGAAGAAGAATATGAACTGGACAATATACTGGACTCTAGACATGAAGGAAAATGTTTAGAATACCCGATTCAGTGGAAAAGCTATCAAAATTCAGAGAGATTATGAAAGGCAGCTTCAGGTGTGCATGTTCCACAATTGGTGCACCATTCATTGATTGACAGCGAGAAAAACCTCACCCACAAGAACTGCTACTGTTGCAAAAGACTGAGGCAACCCAAAATGAGCAAAAGTTTGACTTCTATGGGTTGGAAGGGGCCACAGAGCTGTCAAGTACACAAGCAGAGAACAGAGAAGAAGTTCCAGCTCCATATACATCAGGGATGCACGACTGAGCAGAAGGCAGAGGCAGCTTCTTCCAGAACAGGAAGATAGAGTATGCAACCCAGCAGAAAGGAACTCTCAGAGAACAAATGAATTATAAGATTTGTTGAGGGACCTTGAGAAGTGCTAGCAGAGAAGAGGAGCAGCACACCTGCATTTTGTACTCATAGCCAGACTTGAATTTCTCTAAGAACAAGAGGGGAGCTGGGCCAATGGGGGAGGTGATGTAAAGGACAGAGGGTATGGCCTTGAGGGATAGAAGGAAAAGCCACTACCAAGACAACAGTCCGATGAAAGAGGCCTGAGCCCTGGGCAGGAATGTAAACGGAAAAACGGACTTCCAGTTTGCCCGTTGGGCTGTTTTTCGCATTCCGGAGGCTTCAGGGAAGCCTCCTGAAGCCTGGGGAGGGCGAAAACGGCCTTTCCCAAGGCCGAAAGTCAGCTGGCCAGCACGCGCATGTGCACTGGAGCTGACATAGGGCCACACCTCGTGTGCCCTCAGATATGGCTCTGCGTGCCACCTGTGGCACGTGTGCCATAGGTTTGCCATCACGGATATAGATTATCTGGAACATTTTCAGTTCCGGCCAAGGCATAAGATAAAAACTGCACTGCTTGCTCTCCTTGATGACATATGGTAGGCTTTTGATGGGGGGTGGGGAGTACAAACTTACTAGCCATATTAAATTTTTTGGTCGCTTTACTGTTGACCATTGCATCCTTCTAGGCTGGATATAAGATTTGGAAATCGGGAGCTCTTTTCTTTAGTACAACAGTTCTTTCCTAACCTCCAGGTATTCCAATATGGGGTGCCTCAGGGCTCGACCTTCTTTGCTATCCCTCTTACTTAATATCTACATGAAGCTGTTGGGGTCTATCATCCAACAGATTGTGTTAGGTGTCATCAATATGGTAATGATACCCAGTTACACATTTTTACTCCTAGCTACCTGGGAAATACAATGAAACTCTTGACTTGATGCCTGAAATTTGAAAGAGGCATGTATGAGATTCAGAGTTAGCAAAACAGGCAGCTGTTGCCCAAATTTTCTGTTGTGAAACATTTTTTAAGTGAGTTTTGCCCCATTTTACAGCCTTGATTGCCACAGTTGTTAAGTGAATCACTGCAGTTGATAAGTTAGTGACCCAGTTGTTAAATAAATCTGGCTTCCCTATTGACTTTGCCTGTGAGAAGGTTGCAAAAGGTGCTCACATGCAACGGTCATAAATATGAACCAGTTGCCAAGCATCTGAATTTTGATCACATGATCATGGGGATGCTGCAAACGTCGTAACTGAAAAACAGTCGTAAGTCACTTTTTTCAGTGCCATTGTAACTTTGAATGGTCACTAAACTGTTGTAAGTTGAGGACTACCTGTATACCAGGGGTGGGTTCCAATTTTTTTACTACCACTCTGTGGGCGTGGCTTAATTTTGTGGGCGTGGCTTGATGGTCATGTGACCGGGTGGGAGCGGCTTGACGGTCATGTGACCGGGTAGGAGTGGCTTGGCAGTCATGTGACTGGGTGGGGGTGGCTTGGTGATCATGTGACTGGGTGGTCATGTGACTGGGTGGGTGTGGCCAACTTGACGTCACTCACGTCAAAGGTTAGGGATCGGGTTC
>QLTV01002693.1:627699-645779 GCA_003457575.1 Thermophis baileyi
CATCTGCCAAACTGGTATTGCTCTCTATAAAATGCACTCAGAACTTTATGGTTCCTTTTCTTATTACAACCCCAACTATCCCCTCTGTTATATGAAAAAAAAATAATTTATATATAGTATAACTGGTTTGTCGTGAATGAGACTGTCTGAGGGCCCCTGGAGTGGGGCTGAAAGGCAAAAGGAAGCAGTATGCTCCCTCCCATATTTGGGTATACCAGGTGATCTTGAGAAAAAAAACATATAAGCCCTCCCCTGGTTCAGCTGATAAGGGAGGAGAGCCTGTGGCTTAGAAGGTTAAAGCAACTGCCTGATAGGCAGGCAGCCCAGGTTTGAATCCTAGTAAGGGTATGGCTAGCTGATGAGAGCTAAATAGCTTGAAATAGATCTATACTAGTCTCCCTTTATTTATTTATCAGTAAAAAAAATTTTTTTAAATATAACTGGTTTGTCGTGAATGCGACTGTCTGAGGGCCCCTGGAGTGGGCCTGAAAGGCAAAAGGAAGCAGTATGCTCCCTCCCATATTTGGGTATACCCGGTGATCTTATTAGATATATATTATTAGAGATTTTAACATAGGTAAAAGATAAGCATATGTAGAAAAAAATAAGAAATAGGGAAAAGAAACAAATGCAGGAAACAGTATAGATAGAAAAAAGTGCTGTACACCTTTTCTGGAAACACCCCTTCTCTGTCACAGTGTCTACCCTCTGGAATGATACTTCCTATATTATCAGGGGATGTTCCCATTCTGATAGTCTTCGGGAGGGCTTTAAAGACCTGGATGTTCTTCCAGGCCTTGAGTGTATGTAAACATTACTTTCTTAGAGGGGATTGATTTGTGTGTGTGTGTGTGTGTGTGTGTGTGTGTATTTGTGTGTATATTGCTGTCTGCATTGCCATTGGATTATTATTATTTTTAATTTATGTTACTATATCTGCATTCCATTTTGCATTGTGAGCTACCCAGAGTCATTCTGGAGTCAAGCAGTGCCAAAATTGAATTAAACACTTTTCTTCTTTTTGTTTCTTTTCTTTTCTTTTTTTTGGTATTGTATATTCACACAAGTGGTTCTCATTTAGCAACCACAATTGGGACAAGCCCAATGTGACTGTGAATGTGACTGTGCTTATGATTTAACTTCAGCTTTACAACTTCCGAAGAATACAACCCCAAAAAGCCAGGTGAGCCCAATAGCAGGGAAGCTTTTCAGAACTCAAGTCATGAGGAAACCAGATAAAAGGGCAATTCTTATAGCTCTTTTTCTCCATTCCCTACTCTTTGGAATGCTTATCCTAACACTGAGATAATTGGCAAGAAAAGAATTTATATTTGTATTTACAATACCTTGGAGAGGAAGGGATTACAAGAGAGTAAGCAGGCACAAGGAAATACACATTGAAATGAGGTGCTATTGCCAGCTGTTTACCTAGTGTCCTTGCCATCAGCCCTTAGGAGGCAAACAAAAACCTTTAGTGTGAAACTGATTAGGATCTTGTCAATTTCAGGTAGTAGCTGCCAGCTGGTTCTAATGAACTAATTAAGGTCACAGAGCTGAGCTTATCAACTTGCCATTAGCAGTTTTTAGGTCTGTGTTGTACTGGAGAGAAAAGTAGCTCAGGAAGAGATAGCATGTTTAACCATTTTTCTGTTCTGTGAGGGGTGGGGGTGGGGAGAAAAAATGAATTGGGCACAGGACAATTACTATGTGTACTGACTGAAAGACGAGAGAGAGAGAGAGAGAGAGAGACAGAGAGACAGAGAGACAGAGAGACAGAGAGAGACAGACAGACAGACAGACATTGCAAAGGTCATAAATACACATATTTGTTGCAAAGTTATTTTTTTGCCCACTGTTGTAACTGCAAAGGGTTGCTATCAGAGGATGTCACTAAAAGAGGACTATCTGTATCTTAAGATCACAGACCCCCATGTGTTTAAAAAAAAAGGTTGGAAAGTTGATACAAAGTGTGTTTAGAACTGGACTGTCTGCTTGTGATAGAGAATCTAATGAAAGTTCACGGGTTTGGTTGCATTGTTGTCACATTTGACATTTGTGCATGCAAACAGTCTCTGACTGAGTTCCCAGGCCTTCTACGTTGGGTTAGAAAGATTTAGAGACACTGAAAAAACATTAGCAGTCGGTATAGAGAAAGGACCAAGCTAGGTGGACCAATAGTTTGACTTCAGGGTTATCTGCAGTGAGGATTTAAAAAGTCAAGATGGCCACAAGTGCACAATGAAATCGCCACTCGTTTTTGTGTGTGTTGTACATGTAAAAAGTGACTAGTTTTTGGTCCTGTGATTATAGCTGCCATCTTGATATTTTTGACATTCTACTCCCCACTTCCACTGTAGACAGCTCTGCCTGATTTGGAATAAACCATTTCCCGTATTCTTCTGTTCCATGGTAGCTTTAAAATGTACTGGGGGTTTCCCATACTAAGATAATTATTGTCAGGGGTGCTTTCTTTCTGTAGCAGTGGTTTGTGGTCACTGCCAGCACACAGGTTGGCAAAAACCTGTCTTCTTGTAACTGTCTAAGAACATGATTATTTACTTCTTCTTTTTTTTAAGTCTAAAAAGTGTTCTCCAAGCCACAGAAAAATTATACACAGTTGTTCAAGAATATAAATCATGTATCCCGCTGGCACTGAAAAATCCAAATAACTAATAAGAGCATCCACCAGATGGAAAATAATTTTGCTAGCTATAGTTGATGGAATACATAAAGAAAACAGAAGAAAAAATAAGAGAAGACATGGGATAACTTGTTGGTCAAGTATGGTGGGTTTTATCTTTTCCCATTTTGTATTTTGTTTCAATTATACTAGGAAAGATTGAAAACATGATAAATAGTGTCTTAATCTTTCTATTACTTTCCAAACATCTTTTCTGGATGGTTCTGGTCTATATATGCTTTGAAATCGCAAGCAAGCATTATTTTGTTTGCTTAAGTCTTGGTTATGACTGTCAAGTGAACCCAGTGAATTATGGCTTACTCAACAAACTGTGATTAACCAAATTATCAGGGTGCCCATTGATAGGGTTGTTGTTTTTTTGTATTTAGCACACTTCGTGTCACATCTGATTTTATTTAACTTCTAATTAAAGGAAAAAGAATTTTAAATTATTTAAAAAAATGTTTCTTTCAAAAAAATTAATATGTGATTGTACCTGTATCTTGGTTACATTGACTTAGTTGTTGGTTTTATCTCGGCTCCTATATTTGTTTGCTATGTTTTTATCTTATTTTTTATTACACCTAGAATCTTACGTTTGAGATGGGCAGCCAAATAAATAAATACATTTTTTTAAAAAAAATGGAAAGTTCACAATTTGCCAAGCAATGCATCCACTCATGTGTAATCTCCTAAAAGCACACTTACCCAAAAATAAAATATGAAAAATAAAAATGAGTGGGGGTGGGCAGCCATCCAATAATTTGTTTGAAAGTGTTACCACTTGCCTAGAAAAAAAGAGCCCCAAAAGAAGATATAATAAAGAATAACCCAGTGCTTCTAAGGAGCAACCTCACCAGTGTTTTTTTTAATAAACTGATGTTTTATTTTATTCACCAGACTTCCTATGGTAACCATTCTGTGAAAGCACTCTACATCCGAGTCCGCTAGTCCTCAAATTTGGGGGGTATTATCTTTGGTTTAGTGGAATATGTAAGGCTACTTTTAGAATCAGAGTAATTCTATCTGTATCTTAACTTTTGATATATTCCCGGTCAAAGAAACTTTGTTTTTTACAATACCAAAACACAAGTCTACTTTCTTAGACTAGCAATCTAAGCTGCAGACATCTGGGCTATTACCAGATGTCATCCAGATTTCTGCAGCTCAGCCTCGTAACTCTTGGTTTTCTTTCTTGCTGAACTCTGGATTGAAGCCTTCTCTATTTCCTTAAGTATTATATTGGTTATTATATAGGAATCCATTGTTTTTTTTATATTGATTGAGCAGAAAATGCTGCACAGAAAAAAACACTTCTTAGAATAATAAAATATGGCTCCCTAGACCTCCGAATTCTTGGATTCAGGCAAGGAGTATTAATTCTATGTAAAGCTGAGAGATGGGATCGATAAATATAAATAGCAGAACTGCTAGGAAATAATAATCATAACATTGTCAAATTCCACAACTTGGTGAGAAATCCCCACCACCACTGCCACCCACACATGCTACTGAAAAATAAAAGAACAAGGACCTATGCCGGAATTAGAACATTTAATAAATCATCCTTCCTCAAGAAAAAAACACTATTTAAAGATACCATATCAGAGGCAACATGTAAGTAGGAATATATGCCCAGGATGCAGTAGGAATAAGATGCTGATGATATTTCTTGGAGATGGATAAATAGCTGTATGCTCTAGTGATCTGCACTAAGCCCTGGTCATTCCACATCTTCATTAATGATCTTGCCAAAACAGAAAATGATTAAGCTGCAAAACCAGTGGAACTTCAAGCAGACTCTCAAAGTGCTATGAGAAAGAGCAATGAGCTGACAGTGTTGG
The DNA here is from genome assembly GCA_003457575.1 of Thermophis baileyi. NCBI lineage: Eukaryota > Metazoa > Chordata > Lepidosauria > Squamata > Dipsadidae > Thermophis > Thermophis baileyi. Next base: position 632,224 of record QLTV01002693.1, read on the forward strand.
TTGATACATGCAAATATAATATCAGTTTATTAAAATGATCCCACCTATCTTGAACATCTCATCTGCTTCCAAATTAGCCAATGCCATGCAGGAACAAACTTTTGATAATTATTGTGAGTAGTTAATATAGTATTTCCACCTTATAGGTAAATTGTATAGGAAGAAACATTAATAAGATAAAGATAGATAGAATTCTTTATTGGCCAAGTGTGATTGGACACACAAGGAATTTGTCTTTGGTGCATATGCTCTCAGTGTACATAAAAAGAAAAAAAAACCACATTCATCAAGAAAGTAACACTTTCTTAAAGCAAGTAACACCAAAACCATGTGCAACACTCCATCCCCACAAAAGTTGTGACACACTTCTACAGGGTTTCCACCTTTCAGGGTCAATATTCAAAGCAGAAGAGGAATCAGAAAACCACTTTTCCACTTTCCATGGATAGGAAAGAAAAATCCAATGTATACAAGTACTGAGCATACTTGTTCTGACATGTTGAAGAATACCGTAGAGAAAATAAACCAACCTGAAAGAAGGAAAGGATCTCATAAGAACAGTTATGTAGAGTTAATTCAGTGATCCTTCTGTCATACTAAGGCAAGCATAGGAGGGTTAATTTGCTTTGTTTTGGGCAATCAGCCTGGCTTATGCTAGAACTAGAGGAATGATCTTGATGTCAGTAGAACACTGTGAGTGAACATCTTTTCTTAATCTAGGTGTCTACCAGATGTGCAGCCCAATTCATAGGCTCCTTTTGCATAGCTTACTTCACAACTAGTAGGTAAGACCATTCACACAAAGTGTTAAACTTGGTTAATTATAACCTTGGCTTGTTTGTTTGCTTGTCTGGCTTTAATGGGTTCCAAGAACTCAATCTGCTTGCTTAATTTATGATTAGGTTAATTCTAGTTAAATAAGTTGTGTGAATGCAGCCTCAGCATTTCCAACCTGCGTGGCCATTGTTGAGAATTGTGGGAGTTGGTCTATATACTTAGGGAAGGTCAAAGATTAAAAGGCTAACCCAGAATTTAGCTAAATGAACAGCATAACTAAAACATCTATTATTTAAAACAGGTATGTATACAGGTAACCTACATGTAGACCAGGGACAATGAATTGATGTGAGAAATTAGTAAAAAGTAGTTGTTTAGTTTAGAGATGGTCAAATAGAAATATTGGACGCATATAAAGTAATTTAACAGTAAGTGATTGGGGAATGTATTTGGATTCTAAAGATCCAATGTAATTGGAAGAAGTTCAAAGCAAAAACAACAACAACATTGTTTCATGCCATCACTGTTCCAAAATGCACAGTAATAACAACTCAATCACATTAAGAGAAAAAGGGAATTGGCCTTTGTGTATATAAGCAAAGCACAGGTCCTCCTGCCAAATATGTCACATGTTCTTAAATATGTATATTAATCATAATTAATATTACTCTCTCATAAGCAAGCCTTAACATATTGTACACATTACAGACACAAATCTTGGCACATATAACGCAGCTATTTACAAAGAGAAAATATAGGAGTTTGCTTCACAGTAGAGAGAGTAATCTGCTTGTACTATATCCAGCAAGAAGATACAGAGGCTAGACTTACAGTTTGCACTGTACCAAGGTCTACCGTACCTGGGTTCCAAAAATCAGGACAGGTGCTGCATGGCAACAAAGAGGTACAGTTTTCTATATTTCATGGCTGCAATATAAAGATCTTCCCGATTGGTGCAGCTCAGATGTAGGATGTCTACTTAAGCCATTCAGTGGTTTATTTGTTCTTGAGTCAGAATCATATGTGAATGGGATTCATGAATAAACTAGAGCTTGTCTTGTGGTAATGAAATATGCGCCCATTATTTCTCATGGGCTTACTGATCACAAGCATTATAGCTTGTGGATGTATGAGTTGCAAGACATGACATATTCATAGTTGCTTGTCTTTTTCCTTGGATACGTCTGTGTGTATATCTTTCTCCTAACCTCTGAATATTTTAAAACTGAAAGGAGAGAAAACTAACTAGCAACTGGCCAAAAAATAATCACCAGAAAATAACAATCACTTATGCTGGTTTATTCACTAAATCATGTTTCAAATGTGAGCCAGTTTTATGTGGCTTATGAAGAGTTGCCAAACTACTGAAGATTTATTTTTTAAGAAAAAAAATATTTTGGTCAGAGACAATTGTTTTCCTTAATTACTATTTAGTATTTTTAGATAAACAACTTAGAGTCACAGAATCATGTCTTGCCTAGAGATGGAAGCCTGGAGTGTTTCAATTTAGATAAAAACTATTTTCAAAAGTCCTCAGATACTGTATAAGTAAAGAGAAACTTTTGATAGCAACCAGTGGTGAAATCCAAATTTTTTTACTACTGGTTCTGTGGCCGTGGCTTGGTGGGCGTGGCTTGGTGGGCATGGCTTGGTGGGCATGGCAGGGGAAGGATACTGCAAAATCTCCATTCCCTCCCCACTCCTGGGGGAAGGATACTGCAAAATCTCCATTCCCTCCCCACTCTTGGGGGAAGGATATTGCAAAATCTCCATTCCCACCCCACTCTGGGACCAGCCAGAGGTGGTATTTGCCGGTTCTCCGAACTACTCAAAATTTCCGCTACCGGTTCTCCAGAACCTGTCGGAACCTGCTGGATTTCACCCCTGATAGCAACCATGGGCAAAGATTAAGATAACAGAGATTCAAACATAGCAAAAAGCTATCCGGCAGACTTGGCTTGAGTGGAAATTAAATTTCAGGAACACTTGACTTGTTCCAGCAATGCAAAGAAATTGGTAATTGCTGTATGAAAGGAATCCTTATTGCTGCTGAACAAATCCTTTCTGTATTTTCATTCTAGTTTATGAACATGAGTTTATATGCTCCCTAGATCCAGAGGCAGCCATAGATGAAGACTCCATTTCAGGACTAACTTTTCAAAGGCTGGAGCCAAAAGGTCAAGTGTAGCTCAAAGAGCAAGTTAAATGCCTTGGTCAATTTCTCAGGAGATTTAGATTCAGATGAAGTCAGTAAAGAAGTAGCCAATGCGATATCAGAAAAAGAGCTAATAGAGTGTTCTAGTTAATAAAAAACTAAGTTAACATGGAAGGGTATACATTGAAGAAAAAAATAACCAAATTGTGTTGTTTTTTAAAAAATATAAATCTTGAAATGCAGGGTGCAACTCTCTTCTAGATCAAACTGACGATGTTTCTGAGAATGAGTTGACTTAATAACTTCACATAAAAATAAATTAATAATGAATAAACATTGTTATGAAAGTTATAATCCTGAAATCCCTAAGTAGGAGTAATGGAATATCTTACTCTAGTAAAGAGGAGAAAATTGAGAAAATTGAGCTAGGGGGGAGGTGGACAATATATAATTGCATTTAAGCAATGAAATGGGAATTGCATTTCAACAACTACAAATGTAAAAAAAATATATCAATAATTGCTGAAGATATGGAGAAGAATGTACATGCACTGTTAAGTAATAAAACCACACCATTATCCCACCTAAATGTCTTGGAGCCTGGACTAGTTGGAATTCACCTTGGAAAAGGATTACACAGACTGTATCTTCAGGGGTTAATTAACTTTCAATGATAACAGCAAATAGATTACTCAAGTAGATAATCAGAAAAAGACTAACCCTTTTTAGAAACAGACAATCTATAACAAGCAATTAAAAATAAGTTTATCAATTAGATTAAATTCTAATTGCTATTAAAGCATTCTGTGAAATAGCAGAAGAACACATAACCTATTTCCTAAAATTACTGACTCAATCTACTCATCTGGGAATAGTAAAGCGGCATGATATCAAGGTATTATGAAGAAAGACACTAATAATCATAAAATGAATACACTGGAACTGCCCCAGCCACAACAGTGCAACGTTAATAAAATTACCAATATAATTAGGACCATGAACAATGTAGAATTAATAAAATAACCAATGTAATTAAGACAAACTTTAAAAGAAGATGTATCTAACTAATTCAATTGTATTTGAGTAACCAAGATAATTAATATAGTAATATTATAATAATGTAATGTAATGTAATGTAATGTAATGTAATGTAATGTAATGTAATGTAATGTAATGTAATATTATAATATAATATAATATAATATATAATAATATAATATATATAATAATAAAATTGTTTATTCAGCATATTATAATATAATATAATATAATATAATATAATATAATATAATAATTAATATACCGTAATATAATCATCCATCCAAGGAATAATTATTAACAGATAAATTCAAACATGATAACTCAGCTACTCAATTGGAATAACTAATAAATTAATACAATTATATAAATTTCACCCCCAAAGCAAAAATAGTAACAAGCCTGGAAAAAAAACCTAAGAAGATATTGTAGAATGATCCAACATTCATCACACTCTTAGTACTATCCTGCCACTATGAGGCAAGCTGTAAAAAAGGCAATCTTAGCATCTCAGATATAATATTCCAAACATTCACTCCATTCCACCTCCTAGTAGCAACTATTCTATAGGTCATAACAGGACAATCAACAAGGGAGGTAAGGACACATCATTCTATCTTCATCTCCCACCGAAGACTGTCGGTGAGATGGTGACACAGGAGACTGCATGTATATGAGTTCCATCTGACAATTTTAAAACTTATTTTATAAATATTGGGTAGGAGCTTTTAACTGAATTTTAATGGAAACACACAGTGTCAGTATCAGCTGTAGTTTGACTGTGACAAGCTAAGTTGACTGTGGGAGTGAGGAATGCCAATAGTAAGAATCTCATGGCAATAGGCAATAAAACAATGTACAATTACAGTTTTGTTTTAATTTCTCAGGTTTTCTATTTTTTTTTTAACAATCGTAAAAAACAATCACCCAATTTTGGAAATCCAAACTTCCCTAAATTATTCATTTTTGGGCAAGTTTGGCCTTTCAGAATTGGATGATTGCACATCAGGATCAAATAAAGACAACTTATTTTCAAGGACTTTGCAGGGAATTAGCAAAGTGAAATTTGTGGCGCTATTATTGAGATTAGCTTCCTCCAGCAATTTTGCTGTTCAGTTGACTTTTGCCATAGATGTTTGACTTTTAAGTGGGACCTGGTCAACTTTCAGGAGAGTAGATGGCTGTTTAACCAGCCTTTCTCTGAGAATTTCCCTCTTCCACCCCAGCAGAGGAATAATACTGGTATTCCTCATGCCCATGAATACCATCCTACCACTATCAACAGGAGCTGAGAAGCTGCAAGATATATTTCTGCTATATAATAAATAATTTTTATGTAAAGTACTACACAAACTGTTTATCTGTTGCTCAGCAGGTAGAAGAGGAAAGAGTTAAAATCATCTCCCAAGTTATAGGAAATGAAAAATCTGGCTTTCCACTCCCAGGGCGATGCCATTTCAAAGTTCAAGATGAGACAAAGCAATTTCATTTGAGGGCCGTATTCATAGTAAGGCTTGAAGCTTGTTCTAGGAGACATTCATTGTTATATTTCAAAGAAAACAATTTAGAGGAGAACACTGTGCTTGTGATTCCTTTTCATAGTGTTCCATTATGAAGCAGAGGCAAAGCAACTGTCCTCCTTGCCTTCCTGAAAAAGATGAGTGTTCCTGTCCTGTGTAGGGGAAATGATGTGCTTATAAACGCGTAGTAAACTTCATCTGAGAGCTCTGCCCAATAGCCAGTATTCAACACTTATTTTAAGATACATGTACAGTATATGCTCCACCCATTACAATGTTCCCTGGAGGCATGTAGAATATCACCAAAGTGATTCTGTCATATATAAAATAGCTCAGAAATTACTTACCTTAAATATGGGTTACTGTAAGAATCATTCCTTCAAAGTCCACTTGGATTGCAGTTTTATTGCGAGAATATTGTCCTTCGTATTCCCGTTTTGATTCCATTATTACGGCATTTCTATTTAAAACTATTCTTTCTTAATCAAGTTCTTGTTTTATACTTATAAATGTGTGTACTGTATTCTTTCTTGTTTTGCATAGGTAGGTAGCACTATAGATGTAATCATAGTAAGTAGTTGCATGAGAGACCCCATACTATATAACAGTGATGGTGAACCTTTTCGGCACCAAGTGCCCAAACCGGAACGCGCGTGCATGTGCGCGCGCCGGAGCACCGGAAACCCGAAGACCAGCTGGCCGGCACGCGCATGCCTGTTTTTTGGGCATTTTCCGGGCCGTTCTCAGGCCGTTTTTCGGGACGTTTTCCAGCCATTTTCCGGGCTGTTTTCAGGCCGTTTTTTGGGCCACAAATGGCCCGGAAAACGGCCCAAAAAACGGCCTGGTTTTTGGCCGTTTCCCGGCACTCCGGCACCCGCGAAGACCAGCTGGCTGGTGCGCATGTGTGCACCGGAAACTGGAAGAGCAGCTGGCGATGGCGCGCATGCCCACAGAGAGGGCTCTGCATGCCACCTCTGGCACACATGCCATAGGTTCGCCATCACGGCTATATAACAATACAGGCCTAGCAGATTCAATATGTGCATTAGCATTTTGTTTAGGAAAACAATTGATCAGCTGGAGGCAGCACCAACTATTTTGAGGTTAGTGGCAATGAAGACAATTGCTGGTCAGCTCTGACTTGCTTTTGTGGGACTTAAGAGTGGAAATGGTGGCATGAAAATGCATTGAGTATAAGATAGCACAATAGTAATAGGCCAATAGTTTTACAGAATGCAATTTACTGCTCAGGAGGCATATGGTAAAATCGAATAATGCAATATATGCTGACTTTACAATGTGAGCATGAAATGCCCTGCTTCTAACAGTGAAGAAATTGGAGGTGTTGGAGAGACCCCTCTTCTCTTCTTTTCAAGGTTCAGTTGCTGCCATTATTGTTTGTTCTAGCTGTTTTTATGTGTGAAAATGCAAGAATCAATCCATTCCCCCCCCATTCCTACACATTTGATACTTTAAAAAAAAAAATCACGCCTTTCTCACTCAGATCTCAAGAGGAAAGCAAAGGTTAGGCCATCCTCTCCTTCCCACTTTGCATCTCCACTTGGCAAAATGCCCAATTTTGACTCCGAATTTCAAGGCTTGGTTTTTCCCTATTCATATAAAAGGCCTGCGTTTTCCCTTAGAAGATTCTCACAAATAAAAGTTATAGTAGCACAACTTTGAACTACATTGTGTTTGACAGCATGCAGAAGCCGCAATTAACTAAAGGAGTCATCCTAAAAACATATTTCTTCAAATTTCTGTGAAGAAATAGCTTGAAGAGGTTGGGTTGAAACCTGCCATGTACTGTGCCGTGGAAGTCATCCCTCTGATGGGATTTACTGGCCAGGCAAATACACCCTGTCTGCTTATTTGAGGGTGTGGTCAGAGTGAGAATGTTGAAATAGAAGCACTTTTTTGAAGCATCCATTTAATGACCGAGGCATGATGGCTCAATGGCTTAAAAGACGCTAGTCTATACTCCAGCGATCTGAGTTCTATCACCGCATGACAGAGTGAGCCCCGTCCAACCTAGCAGTTTGAAAGCATGTAAATTCGAGTAGATAAATAGATACCACCGGTGGGAAGATAAGAACGTGCCATGTTTTGCCATCCGCTTTGCAATGCGGCATGATGTCATGCTGGCCACATGACTGCGGAAATGTCTTCTGACACTGCTGGCTCAATGGCTTAAAGAAACGGAGACGAGCACTTTCCCCCCTAAAGTCGGCTAAAACTAGCAGAGTAAAATCCGCAGGGACACCTTTACCTTTTTACTTTTAATGAGATTTCTAATCTGCCTATAGAATGGAATATCACAGGGGAGAATACAACCCAAGCTACAACAGAGACAGTTCAAAGGCTGGATTCACATACTCCGCCATGGTTTATTTTACCCATAATTTGTTGAACCACACAAAGTGGATGAATTCACAAAAACCTAGTCCGAACTAAACTTCACAGTGCATTAGTGTAAAGTGGGGGAGGGCAAGTGTTTATAACTCTTGCTTTAGATAGCACAATATTTTGCCATGGGAAAAATGAATTTGGTTTTTTTTTTTTTATTGTGCAGGACAGGGCCAGATTAAAGTTCTTCTCCGACTCAAAATGTCGGTGTTCTGCTTTCATTGCAGGAGTGCTGCTGCAGTTACAACTGTTGGAGAATAAAATGTACAAACCTTTCATCAAAAAAAAAAAAAAAAAAAAAAAACTAAAGAAACATGAGTGGATCAGTCCAAATTTCATCTAGTCCAACACATTGATCTCATTGAGGCTATCCAGATAACTTAAGAAACCAATATGTAGAACACAAGGATTTTGGAGGATTCTCTCACTCCTGTTCAGACTTATCTCAGCTCCCAAATATACTTCTGCAAATCTGTGGCACAACATTATGGCATCATAGCTGTTCCAAGGCCATTTTAGCCACCTAAGGAATCTGAGGAAGGTCCCAAGTTGTTACAGTCTAGTCTACCTTATCCCTATATCCCTTGTTAGAAGAATTTTGAGCTGAGTTTCAAAGAACACAAGAGAACTGCTTGAAGTGGAGGTAGAATATATTCGACAGAAAAACAGCAATCAAAGGTGACCACAAATTAAAAACGATTAGTTGGTAATATTTATAGAAGTCCATAAATGTTCATCTTTGGGAATTTAAGGTGATGTTCTTCAGGAAATGGGTTGCAGTGGGAGAAGCCTATTGTGAATGTGCACAATTTTTATATCTTGAAGGGATTTTCTTTTGATTTTGATTAGATTGCCAGTATTTGCAAATTCTTTTTTGAAAGATATGCTTAGTCAGTTTCAGTCTAGGTATCCTAATCAGCATAATCATTTAGGCGGTCATTGTCTGGGGTTCACTGAGGAATCAGTGGTGGTGCAGTGGTTAGAATCCAGTTTTGCAGGCTGACACTGCCCACAGCCAGGAGTTTGATCCTGACCAGGCTGAAAGTTGACTCAGCCTTCCATTCTTCCGAGGTGGGTAAAATGAGGACCCAGATTGTTGGGGGCAAGATGCTGACTCTGTAAACTGCTTAGAGAGGGCTGTAAAGCACTATGAAGCGGTATATAAGTCCAAGTGCAATTGCTGTCAAAGATGATCAGGATTAGTGAGTAGCATGGATGACAAGGGTGGCATGGAGGTTTTTTTTCCTCACCCCCTGATTATAATGAGTATATTTCTTTGGACACCACCAGTAATGGGAACAGTTCAGCACTAATGCAGTGTGATTGATGTTTTTGCATCACCATGGAGACTCTATTATATGACCAATGAACTTTAAGATAAGGACAGGAGATTGAAATGAGCGTAGTTCCAAGAAAAGCGATAATTTTAAGGTTGGTCATTTTTTTTTTAAAGTTAAAGGCTAGACTTACTCTTTTATTGGAGTGGCTCTAAAAACAGCAGAGGACAGACAAAAAAATCCAGACAGAGCCAGATAAAACTAGATTAAATAGAGTAAATACAATTATTTCCCCATGTGTGAAATAATGTTTTTCTTCTGTCACTTTAAGAATTACCATTTGTTATCTTCTGGATGTACCCAAAGCTTTGAAGGAGGCCCCATGTGATCCTGGGTTGCAGACTATGCATCTCAATAATGAGAAGTTCTGTTCAAACTGAGGGAGCTTCTAGTTGCACCTAGATGGGAAATTGGCAGTCTTGAGAATTTTGGGAAGAAATTGATTAATTGGTTGATTATGTATCTTCAAGTGGTTGTTGTCTCTTAGCGACCACATATATTTTCTTCATAATGATACATATGTATCTATCATGCATAAGTAACCTATAACAGTGTTGGCGAACCTTTTCGGCACTGAGTGCTGAAACGGGGGCGCGTGCGTGTGCCAGAAACAGGAAGAGCAGCCACCCGGTGGGCATGCGCGCGCCGGGAAGATGATCTTCCGGTTTCCGGCACGCGCATGCACACCAGCCACCTGGTCTTCTGGTTTCTGGCACGCATGCGCGTGAGACCAGCTGGCCGGTGCGCATGCGCGTACCAGAAACCGGAACATCATCTTCTCGGCATGCGCATGCACGCCGGGCGGCTGCTCTTCTGGTTTCCAGCGCTCCCACATGCGTGAAGACCAGCTGGCCGATGCGCCGGAACCCGGAAGAGCAATGGGCGATGGCTCGCATGCCCAGAGAGATGGCTCTGTGTGCCACTTCCGGCACGCGTGCCATAGGTTCGCCATCATGGACCTATAATGTAATAATCTTTAAAAGGTATGTTAAGAGATTCTCACACATCGCTTTCTTAGCAAGATCTTCGGCTCCTGATATTTTTTTACAGATATCCTATCCTAATTAAATGTAAATTCTTGCCTTAGTTTACATCTTCTTGGTTCTATTTCATTCTTTTTTTCATTCTGATGTCTTGCAATGAAAATACAGATTGTGCAGTCCACAAATTTCCATCTTCTTCTATAGTGGAATGTCTTTGAGTCGAAGAAGCCTTCTGCCTTTGATATGTGTCCTTACAACACAATCTTATAGATATCTACTCAGAAATAAACCCCATTTGTTCTTGAGTATGACAGAGTAATATGTGAAAATTTTTACCATGTTCTTTTTCCCAATTTGTTATAAATCATTAACTAATGGAATACCCAAGGGATACATTGTCTCTCCAATATCACTGTAACCTTGCTGGGTTTTTTTTTTCCAATAGCCAAACCATTCAGAATAAGGTGATCTATCACAGTTCTGAAATTGTGTTCCCTTCTCAAAATCTGATTTTAGTTTTAAGTTCTATGCCTCATGCAACCCACCAGCAAATGCTGGCAGGCATTTAAGGTTACTACAATGATGTTTAAATTGTGGCATTATAGATGGAAGTTGCAGGTTATCTGTGTTTGGGTAACAGTATTTAACTGCCTATATATAGATAGCCTGCTGGGCTTTGCAAAAAGCCAAGTCCAAGTTTCAGAACAGTCACTTAGGGATATGAATCATTGCTGTTGATTCTAGTGGATGCCATTCCTGGAATCATCACCCAACCAAATATGTTTCTCATGTCTATTAGATCAATGTTTCTTAAGTTTAGCAACTTTAAGTTATGTGAACTTCAAGTCTATGTGGTTTTGGTCGTAAGTCCTGAGCTTACGACCACAACTGAGCTCAAAATTTTTGTTGTTAAGTGAAACAATTGTTGTGAGTTTTGCCCCATTTTACGACCTTTCTTGCCACAGTTGTTAAGTGAATCACTGCAGTTGTTAAATTAGTAACCCAGTTATTAAGTGAATCTGGCTTCCCCATTGACTTTGCTTGTCAGAAGGTCACAAAAGGGGATCACATGAACTTGGGACACAGCAACGGTCATAAGTATGAACCAGTTGCCAAGCATCTGAATTTTTTTAAAATATTTTTTTTTATTTTGAATACAAATAATACATAATATACAAAAAATTAATAGAAGAGAAAAAATACAAATATTACAGTGCACCCCGTCCCCCGGAGACCATTTTTATTACTTATATTTCTTCTTCTATAACAACTAAAAGATATACAATATATTCCAATTGTGCCCTTATCCCCTCCAAAGCAACATATATTCTTGAGTAGGTTTATTCCCTTTGCCTTCCACCAACACTGTTTTTATAGAATAAATACTTACCTGGCAGGGGAGATACCTTGATCAAGCATCTTAATTTTGATCACGTGATCATGGGGATGCTACAAGGGTCATAACTATGAAAAATGGTTATAAGTCACTTTTTTCAGGACTGTTGTAACTTTGAATAGTCACTAAATGAACTGTTGTAAGTCGAGGACTACCTGTATTAAGGTTGCCAAGTTTGACAAATACTGTACTAGATGATAATTTTATATATATACACACACACACATTTATCATGCTGTATATTCCTTTAAAAAGCTATATGAGCTAGTATGCCATACCATATTATGTAGTAGTGATGGATATAATCAGTTACTCTTTATTCTGTGAAGTAGCGTTTATCAGCCAGTCCAAAAGCTAAGCGTCCCACAGTTCCAATCAATCTCTTTCCCATTTTTCAGGTAGACCCTGGGAGACACTCTTTAGCTCTTTAGCCAGACAATTAAGAGTGACCTTCATTGCTTGATTATTTGTTAATTATGCTTCATTGCTTGTAGCCAAGCCAAAGTCCCTGATAGAGGCTTCCCTCTGGGTTAGCAAGTCTAATCGAGGTGCAGTTATAGGGGGGTGGGGGAGAGGAGAAAAGAAATCAGTTAAGAGGCTGTTTTAGTATATGAAACCTAAATAATTCTCCTGCTATCTGAGTTTATTCTCTGGCTAAAAATAACTTGGCAACTGCTCTTGGAAGTGGGTGCCTGCAGGCAATGTCTCCCTCAAAGGAAAGAAGCACTTAACGAAGCTCTTACATAATTACTTTACTATATGTGTGTGCTCACATATATTGTTAAGATCTGCCTTATGTTACAATATAAAAGATGTATTATATTACGCATCATCACCATTGTACTTATATTTTAATATCTTTGTATTTATACCTATGAGGTAGCCAGTACCATTCTTCTTGGAAAGGGGTCAATTACCTGGGAGAAAAGTATATATTAAAGTCATACTTGTTCAAAAATCTAAGCTAGCAGTTGAACTGATGACTAAATCAACTTTCAGAATGCAATATTTTCAACTGTGTTCTTGGATAAGAAAATTATCTAGAGTTGGCTTGCTCTATTATAACGTGTGGAAAATTCTGCCAGATCAGATCAAAGTCCTACTTAATCCAGCATCCTAACATCTCTAGCAGCCTGATGATACTTCTAGAAAGGATTAGCAGACAAGCCAGTTCACCATCAACATCACATCTGCCCAAGAGGCCACAGTTATATCTGCAGGCAGTGACAATTACATATAAATCTGCCATCAGTGTTGGTTTCAGCAGTGCTAGCTTCCGAAGGTAACATTTAGGCTTGAGATTGACTCCAGGCTATGTCCTCCCACTTACATAAGCCTCTTAGTCATTCTAGCCTGGAGATGAAAGAACTAATTTCTCCTCATGATTTTAATTGAATTTCCACCCCCACCCCCCCATGAAAGTACATTATGACCTATATAAATAATCCAAAAGAACCTGTACTTTGGCCAGTATGTGTAAACTGGCATGGGTTTGGAAGTGGCAGAATTTTTAATGTAAAAAAAAGAAAAAAGAAATTAATGTTGCAATAGTGAAATGGGAATCTAGCAACTGTACTACAAAACAATAGTTAATTGTTATTTTGACGGAGAGTGCAGTCAATTTTCCAGGATCAACAGAAAGCAGTCTTACCCAGTTTATTGCCTGATTAACGGATCTGTGTGTTGTGACCGATCATGGCTTGCATGACAGCTATAAAGCTATAAAGCCTTAGTTAGACTGCACCTGGAGTATTGCATCCAGTTTTGGTCACCACTGTATAAAAAAGATATTGAGACTCGAGAAAAAGTGCAGAGGAGAGCAACCAGGATGATCAGGAGACTGGAGACTAAAACATACGAAGAGCGGTTGCAGGAACTGAGCATGGCTAGTCTAGCGAAGAGAAGAGAAGGACCAGGGGAGACATGATAGCAATGTTCCAATAC
>QLTV01002693.1:645936-664452 GCA_003457575.1 Thermophis baileyi
CAAACAAAAAACCTTCCAACTCTATTAATCTGTTAAAGCTCCCACAACATACTTTTAAATGCGTCCATACCCACAGACTCAAAGAGACAATAAGTTAAAAGCCCACAAACAAACAGAATGGCTTAGCATTTTGTGTGAACCTAACCAGATAGTCTAAAAAGTTATTCTAGTTCAGTGCTCGAGGTATGAAGAAATATAATTTATTGGGCCCATGTGATTTCTCATTTGAGAAGATGAACGGCAGCATTTTTTCTTGAAAGAGGCATTCTAGCCACCAAATTATTTTGGGATTATGAACCAAAAGGTTTTGAGCCTCAATCATAGGATCAGCGTCAGCTCACTAAGATGACTTATATTCAGTTTCCAGGCCTTGCAGACATCTGTGCTTTAATATATGCATAGTATGATTTCCCTTCAACACACTTTCCTACAGCCCCAGCCATCTATATATACAGTCCTGTGAAGAAAAACATTTTCATTTAATTCTGAAATTACATTTTCTTACTATATATTTCTGAAATTACATCATGGTCTTCCTGGGGCTTTTCCATCAAGTCTTCAAACACCTGCCTTTACCAGTTTTTCTTAATATAATTCCCAGTGTGAAGAAGAATCCTCTAAAGCTTGCTGACAATTTTTTTTTTAAAGTTCTCAGTTGTTCCTTAGTCCCAATAAAGTATTATCCTACCCATCTTTTGATTTTGTTTTCCTAATGGAAGAGCTCAACTGATAACATTTCATAAACAGACCAATTCATTTTAAAGCTTTATTCTGCCGACACTTGCTTCTTGCAAAGCCATGAATGATTTCCCCAAAGTCATCTCTTGCAAGTTCACATTCAATTGATGAAACAGAAAACTTGCTTCATTTTAGCTTAGTGGAAACTTCCTTTGAGCTTTTTGACACTGTCACTGGCAGCATGTAAGATTCCATTGAAAGGTAGCTGAGTTAGTTTCTAAGAAAATCATTTAATTAAATAACCAGAGGTAGTTTATACCATTCCCCTCCTCCACAAAAAAGACTGATCTTTCCCCCAGAGACATCTGTGACCTTGATTATAAGGTTTTGATGCTCCTGCTATTGAACTTCCTTCCTGTGTACAAAAAGCTTTGGAATCAGCAGTTTTTAAAAGAGCAAGTCACATGCAGGATTACAAATCTCTATTTCTCAAATCCTACCTGCTAGTTTAATGGTATAAGCACAATATTTAAGAGGAAGGCCTCGGCCAGCACACTGCTTGCTGTTCTCTGTGTTGCTTGTTATACAGTACTCCAATCTTCTTCCCTCTCCCACAAACTTTGGGGTTGTTGCAGGGGTGGGTTCCGGTTCGGACTGGTTCGCCCGAACTGGTAGCAACCCACTGGTGACGTCACGATGACGTCACCGAACCAGATTGGTCGGTGCCGGTCCGTGGGGGCCGCCATCTTTTTTTTTATTGTTTTTGAAATTTTTTTTGATTTTTTTTGATTTTTTATTTTCCTTCTGAGCATGCGCAGAAGCCGACTTCCGGCACTGAAACAGTTCAAATAATAGGTAAGTGGTATATCACTATTGCAGTGTTGCCAGAGAAATTTCTCCCTTTTAGTGAATCTATTTAATCAAGACAATAAAAAAAACACAGAATTCTACTCAACAATTACTGAAAGTCACACCAAGAATAAATGGTTTTAATTCTTAACATTTGGAGAGAATCAGTCTGATGGAGTTTTTAGTGCTGCTGATGGAACTTTCAGTGATGCTGAATACAGGAAAGCTAGTTATCTTCTTAAACTGAAATATAAATCTTGTTCTGAGGAAAAAGACCTCTGAATCTACATTAGATTTCTTCAAACTACTGCCCTTCAAATGTGGTATCCTACCTCAAGCTGGCATAGTCAAGGAGAATGAAGAGAGTCATCCACACTCTCTGAAGGGCACTTAATTGGGTTGGAGACTTTACTGATAAATGAGGATGAGAACAAAGTTGGCTTCTTGAGGGTTTGTTCTGTATGTGAGAGCATGTGAATTAGATGTGTGATTGATGATATATATGAAAACAAGTATCTTAAATGTGTGTGTGTATCCTTTTTGGAAACCCTCTTTGGAATATGGTCCAGTCACTGAGACAGGCAGGTGGAGTGGTGCAATGGCCTAGAGGTGGAGCTCTAGCCTCCTAATCAGGGGGCTGTGAGTTCGATCCTAGGTAGAGGCAGATATTTCTCTCTCTGGGCACAATGAAAATTTATCTGCTGAACAAAACTCCACATTGGCGACAGGAAGAGCATCCAGCCATTAAAAAACTCTGCTAGCTCCATTCAGTTGCCCAGACTTCACCCCTCAAGGGATTATGGGGTCATTAAAAGAAGAAGACTGAGGCAGGCAGATATTGGGATTTCTCCCTTGGAACCAGTTAGGTCTTTGGTTTATATATTTGTTCTCCACTTATGATCTAAAATAATTAACAAAAATGCAAAGAAAAAGCATTTGACTTTATGGAATGGATACTTCCCATGACAATATTGACACTGTTCCTGTCTACACCTATGGATTTGGGAAGGGAGGACAATTTTATCTATAATCTAAAAATGTTCCACTAAACTATAATAGGCTACTTTCAATCATGTTGAATTTTCTAGCATGCCTTAATATGCTTCAGAAGTTTCTTTTGTCCTGGTCTGCAGGTAGGAGAAAGAAAGGAAAAAAACCATGTACTTTCAATTTTCTTGTCAAATGCAAAACAAAACATTGTGAACAACTTTAAGAATGCAAGATTGCGAGGGCTTTCTGCCTGTGAGGAAGGTTTTATTGAGAAATTCTGTTTTTAAAACAATATAGTCAGAAGCCTGGATATTAGAAGGAATGTAATTTAATGAAAGGAGAAAAAGGAGATAACAATCATGCACCCAGAACTTCAAAATAATTCAGTAGAGTTGACTTGATTTAATTTAGATAGTTAAATGTTATCTGTTTAAATGAGATCTTAGAATTATATATACAGTACAGTTTATTGCTGAGATGTTCTGAGAAACAAAACATTTGGGTTTCCAGATTAAACTGGGTTGGTAAGACTCCAGCTGAGGATTTTTAACATTTAAAGTAATCTGAACTAAGTGAAAGCCAGCCGCTTAAAGGACTCTAACTGTTGTCCAATAATTACCTAACATACATAGCTGATGCCTGGTGTCTAGCCATGCACGTTTTTGTGGGCTTGAATGTACTGATACCACTTTTCCTGCCAGAGGAACCTGCACCAAAGAAACTCTTAAAGATTTAGTCAAAGTAAGTAGACAACACAACACAACACAACACAAGACAATTAAAAAGTAAACGTACCATTTAATGCTAATTTAAAAGGGTAAGTCAGGTCCTGGAATTCAATGCTAATCACTAGTTACCATGTAAGTGTGAGTAATAAATACGCATCTGTCTTCAAGTATCTTTCCAAACAAGATAGGATGGAGAGCAGAACTATTCTAAATCATTGGAAGATTGTTCTCCCATTGTCACTGCCATTGAAAGCCCCTCTCCTAGCCACTGCATTGCCACAGAAGGGGCCACAGGTATAGCATCCCTTGCTGATCTTGTGACAGAAAGCAGTGGGTTGAGGTGGTATATTTTATGTGATGAAGTTGTAAGTCATGTACATCTTTATAAACTAATGTGATCACTTTAAATTGGGCCTTATCGTTGACAGGAATCCAGTGTAACAACATTCATGGTCCCTGAATATATCTTCATGACCATCCCACGCTTCATTTATAAAAGACTAGGCGAGCCATGTAGAACCCATTAGTTTTGGATTGTATTAGAAAACAAAATAAGAATTTCTGCTCAGATTTGTTGATGTTGTGCCAACTTATCCAAGGTGGTGCAGTGGTTAGAGTGCAGCACTGCAGGCTACTTCAGCTGACTGCTAGCTGAAGTTCGGCGGTTCAAATCTCACCAGCTCAAGGTTGACTCAGCCTTCCATCCTTCTGAGGTGGGTAAAATGAGGACCCAGATTGTTGGGGGCAATATGCTAACTCTGTAAACCGCTTAGAGAGGGCTGTAAAGCGCTATGAAGCGGTATATAGCAATAGCAATAGCACTTAGACTTATATACCGCTTTACAGTGCTTTACAGCCCTCTCTAAGCGGTTTACAGAATCAGCATATTGCCCCCAACAATCTGGGTCCTCATTTTACCGACCTCGGAAGGATGGAAGGCTGAGTCAACCTTGAGCCTGATGAGATTCGATCTGCCAAACTGCTGGCAGCCAGTGATCAGCAGAAGTAGCCTGCAGTACTGCACTCTAACCACTGCGCCACCGCGGCTCCTAAGTCTAAGTGCTAAGTATAAGTCTAAGTGCTATTGCTAAGTGCTATTGCTATTATCAAGTTTTCTAGGGATTACCATTGCTAAATTCCATCAGAATCTGAGCAAGGGGCTGTACTCCAGATAAGAGGATAACTGGAGCGATTAGGGGTTTTTTTCTGGAAACAAAATGGGTTTGTGTTTGATTTTAAGTTTCCATCATACATTAAGGTTATTTATAGAAAACCTGCAGGCAACTTCTTAAGTAAATGGGCAAGATTGTACTTAAATTTCAGTTGCTAAAATGGACAAGTTCCCCTTATTCCTCTAACTAGCTATCAGAAAAACAGAAATCATATGATAAAACATGTTGTTAACCTAGCTGTTATGTAGATGATACTTTTGACATTAGTTCAGTTAGAATTATCACTATAAGGCAGGGCTGTCAAACTCCCGGCCCATGGGCCGGATGCATCACTTGCTGGCCACACCCACGCCCTGTTTAGCGAAGGGGGGAAAAGTACAGATACATCATGTGACGCCACCATGACGACGTGACACCCCTGCTATAAGGTCAAAAGCAGTTCTAAACAGGTAATTGTTTTCACTTAAGCACATATTTGAAAAGCAAGTTGTGTCACCCCTAATAAAATACTAAAATATGTGGAAAGTTCTAATCAATGTAATCTATATTAAATGAGTTGATAAATCACAATAAAATGAATTTCCTTGTGTAAAAGCAGCAAAAATTAAAGCTTTGATTTTTGAGCAGTACATGCCTTCAATAGTTAAAATTATATTGTTGACACAATCCAAGTTCCTTGAAGTTGCCAAAAATATGATAGTTGTTAATATTTTTGCAATAGGCCAAAAAATAAGAAATAAAACCACCCTGCAGGAAAGTTTTAAAAAAGCAGCGTGAGAATCTAATACTGAATTACAGTTGTGCGTATTGTTTACAGTGTAATTTGGAAAGGTCACATGAATCATAGAAATGTTAGAATTGCATTGGGACAAACATACCACTCTAACAATTTGCAATTGTTGTGGTCTAATCATAGCTATACTCCCTACAGAGTTGCAAGTGGTCTCAACATTCTCACTGCTTAAAAAACACAACAAACTGCATTGCTTCAATTTAGCTTTCAAAATATGTTTATCGTGTTCTTTATTATTTTAATTTACTACTATTATTCTTGAATGAATATTTTAATATTGTTTCTTCAGTCAATCACCCTCAGATAGGTTTCTATAGGAAAATGTGAAATAAATTCAAGGAGTGAACTAAGAATATTATCCTAAGAATGAGGATTGGGATATACTGAGTCAGAGAATAGTCCTGGAGATCCTGTTGGAAGTGTGAATCTAACGGCACTGAATCTTTAGCATCTCAAGATCAACTACCTATAAGGACACAATGTGAGGTTAGATTGAGAGTGAAGGATTTACTCTCTGTCCTCTTTGTCTATCACTCTGCCTGTTTTTTGTTTTCGGAAATTGCTGATCTGAGATGATTTCATCATGTATTTCCTTTTTCCTTCCCTGGCATGCATCCGCAGAGTACTTTGATTCTCCTCCTGGTAAGAGGCACATCTGGTCCTGGGAAGCAGACTATTCCAGGGGTAGAGGGCTTTCTGCTGAGAATGTCACTGTAGGAGATGACCAGGCTGAGCCTGAGGGAGGGGTCAAGTGCATCATCAGTCTCGAGTCCCTTTGCTCCCACAAGAGATCTAAGTCCAGCCCACCTTTAATTCCGTTGACTCTTATCTACCACCAATTTGCTTTGACCGTTAGTAGTTCGGATTCTTGTAAAGAGTGTTAGCATGCAATAAATCTGTTTTCATTTGAACTGCCTTGACAGTCATTCTTTGGATCTCAGTTCTTCCTCATCTCTTTTAGGTTGGTACCCAAAGTATCTTCTCCCTACTAGATCATATGAGACAGGCCAAGACCACCTAAAGATGATGGTTCACAAAGTAACCACGACCGAAGCTATAGCAGATTTTCTGTAAATAAATATTCTTTATATTATGATTAAATAACTTGCTTCATTTATCATTGCTCTGATTCCCACTCTTAGGAAAGCTTTCAGTTGCACACAGAAGCCCTTTAATCTCCAACAAATCCAACTAGGATATTTCTACCACTCTGTAGTATTGTGATTTCAACAGAATGATTAGGCTTTTTATTTTGTGTGGAAACTTATAAATGAGAATTTATTCATCCATTGTCCAGAATAAGGAAGATGACTTTGACAGAAAAAAAAATGCAAGATCCCTTGCCTAGGCCAAAAGGGGCTGAAATATTTTTAAAGTGTCATTTTAAAGAGTCCTAGTAGACAGTCATTTAAGTATAACCCAGCAATGTGCTGAAGCTGCCAAAGAAGGCCAATGCAGTCCTAGGCTTCCTCAACAGAGAGATAGTGTTAGGATCACATGAAGTGTTAGTACCACTTTATACCTCACTGGTAAGACCATACTTGGAATATTGCATTCAGTTTTAGTCACCATGATACAAAAAAGATGTTGAGACTCCAGAAAGAGTATAGAGAAGAGCAACGAAGATTATTAGGGGACTGGAGGCTAAAAAATATGGTTGCAGCAATTTGGAATGTCTAGTCTAACAAAGAGAACTGGGGTGATATAATAGTATTTCAATATTTTGAGGGGCTATCATAGAGAAAAGGGTGTCAACCCATTCTCCAAAGCACCTGAGGGCAAGACAAGAGTAGCGGATGGAAGCTTAACAAAGAGAGATTCAACCTAGAATTAAAAAGAAATTTCCTGTCAGTGAGAACAATTAATTGGTGGAACGTCTTGCTTCCAGAACATCATTGGAGGTTTTTAAGAAGAGATTGGACAGCTTTTTGTTCGGAATGGTATAGGGCAGTGATGGCGAACCTTTTTGGCACCGAGTGCCCAAACTGGAACGCACGTGTGCACGCCAGAGCCCCGGAAACCCAAAGATCAGTGCGCCGGAAACCAGAAGAGCAGCTGGTGATGGCGCGCGTGCCCAAAGAGAGGGCTCTGCGTGCCACCTCTGGCACGCGTGCCATAGGTTCGCCATCACAGGTATAGGGTCTCTTGCTTGAGCAGGGGCTTGGAATAAAAAACCTCCAAGATCCCTTCCAACTCTGTTATTCTGTTAAATCCAGAGCGACTAGATAACAGTCAAAAGCACCTCAGGCAGAAACCTCTCTTATAGCAGAGTAAAGAAGAGGGAGGAAATCTGCAAGATTCCGTTAACATAGCCAGTCTCAAGAAAAGTAGATTTAGCCTTCAGTGGAAATTATTTCCTGGCCTGGTCTGCCTAGTGGGGCTGACATCCATGTTCAATTGTCAAGGAAGGATGACATTAAATCATCATCATCGTCTTTTAACGACCCCATAATCCCTTGCGGGGTGGAGTCTGGGCAACTGAATGGAGCTAGCAGAGTGTTGTAATGGCTGGATGCCCTTCCTGTCCCCAATGCAGAGTTTTGTCCAGCAGATATATTCTCAGTGTGCCCAGAGAGAGAAATATCTGCCTCTACCTAGGATTGAACTTACAGCCTCCTGATTGTGAGGCGAGAGCTCCACCTCTAGGCCACCGCACCACTCCAAGGATGGCATTAATTATCACGTGAATAATCAATGTCCTCCATGATTTCATATTTACAGCTCTGACTGAAGTACAATATATTAGGAGATTAAGAAAAAAGACTGCCATGTGGTAAATGTACATCAATGTGATATCTGAAAGTAAAACATTTCCCAAATGTGCAAAGTTAGTTTGCAGTTCTGTTGCAAAGCAGGGTCAGGGTGACAATGACAGAGAAGGATCTAAGGTAATCACCTATTACAAAATTCACTCAACTATATGCATGAATGCACCTTGCATATACAGCATATCAACTGAACATACACATGCTGGATGGCTGACCTTTAACTATGGATACTAAAGAAAAATCTGACATCTACACTAAATAACCATTGACAAAACTCTGAAATGTGGCAGCTCTGAAATGTATTTAGAAAACTAAAGCAACTTCAAAATACACATCAAGGGAAATAGATTCAGGCACTGACCTATTACTAGAACAAGGAAGCTAAAATCATATACAAAATACAATAAACATAAAAAGTAATGCAACAAGATCCAGTGACAATAATGTTTGTATCTGAGAGAAAGTTCAGTTAGAAATTACATTCACATTATTTCTACTAAAGATGCATACAGTATATGACCACAGTTGGGAATGAGACAATTATGAAAAGAGATCAGGAAAGCCAGGAATTGTCAATTTTTTCAGAAAAGCAGAATAAAAGAAAATTGAGGAGCAATCTAAAAACATAACTAGGGAATAATTCATGAGGTTAAGTTGAGTGGAAACTGTTAAGGAATTGTGCAGAGTAACCTCTGGGCCCTGAAGGTTTGCACAGTTCACCGTAATGTTGCAGTAAATATGAGTAATGATTCAGTCAGTAGACAGATACGTTAAAGTGTATAAAAGTAGTTTACTTAAAGAAATAGCACAGTCCAAATAACAGTCCGAATCATACACGTTTAGTCAGTCAGAAGTACAGTAGTCCTCTTACCAGCCTTTCTTTGTCTTAATCAGCAAACAAAGATTTCTCTACTATCACAGATAGCTAGCTACACACAGAGCTTATTCTCCGACACGAGGTCACTTCAGCAATGAATCAGCAAAAGAGAGAGAGCTAACCATGTTCTCTAGCTCCCTCTTATGGCCGTTACTGCCAGTCAGAATGCACCAATGCATTTAAAGCCATATTACATATATACATTAAACTGATTTGTGGCTTGTTTATATTAACCAACCCAACCATTTGGACAGAGTCCTAACAGAAACGTTGGATGTAAATAGCAAAACAGTTTGCAAATATTAGTTTTGTGGAGTGCAATAAAGTTAATTGACTGAGGGCCAACCAGAAAAAATAGGAATTAGAATGTACACTATTCCTATTCACATTTGCTGGCTTGGATAGGGATACTTCTATTGGTGGGAATTGCACAGCTTCTTCTGAAGAAAGAAGAGCATAGAAAAAAACAAAAAGGAATTTCTCAACTGAGCAGCAAATATGAAGGTTCCTCCTGGATAGGATATTTCCCCCCCTCCTAGACATCCTAGATATTGGAGAGGGGAATCAAGATGGTAGTCTCAACACATTTTAAAAGGGGCAGGGCTTTGATTACCAGATGGTAACCTCCATCTTGATAATTTTTTTTGAACCTCTTCCCCTCTGCTTCCCTGCTGTTAATTCCCAGAATTACAGCTGACTTTTATTTTATTTTTATTTTTTAAATGCAGTCTATTTCAGTCAATGATGGTCAGGATGCCTGTTGTATTTTAAAATCTGTATTGTTTTACATGTTATGGTTGTAAACTACTATAGACCTTGGATTCTGGCAGTATATAAATAAGAGAAAAAAGTGAGCCAATGTTAGAATTTTACAGTATTCTAGGATTTCAAGATTTAGTCTATTTCTTTCAAGTTCGTCATCAGAAAAATAATATATGTTGTTACACATATATTCCCCTCTGGCTTAAATAAGAAGGTTAAAATCAGCATAGATATTACTTGGAGACTACTTGCCTTGAGGCAGTTTCTGCAGTTTTACAGTATGAAAGAGAAGGGTAGATGTATTAAAAGAAGGCTACAGAGTCCACCAGAGTTCTTTTCAGAAGCTCACCTACATCCATCCTCCTTCTAGAGATGTGTCTTGCCTGAGGACATCTCCTGCATCTTTGGCAAGTTGGAATGGAACACTGATACATCTCCTTTCAGGCTACCTTTACTAAATAAGTGATGCTTGTCTCCCTGAGGATTTTCTCTGGACGGTTGGAAACACTGAAGCATAACTAGGAGAAGTAACACTGAAAGCTTTGAGGGAAAGGGAAAAGAATTGGAAAGTATCCCACTCCTTTCCTCTGGCAAGCCTTGATTGCTTTCCAGATAAGCATGCTAGAATGAACCCGGTGTCAGTAATAAGCTGCTGGTTGAGATGGATGGATGGATGGATGGATGGATGGATGGATGGATGGATGGATAGATAGATGGATAGATAGATAGATAGATAGATATGATTAATCTGATATCTATTTATCTATCTACCTACCTACTTTAATCTGTCTATCTAAGATTATACTTGGAAATGATGTCTTATTGCATGCCAAAATGAGACAAGTCTATTTTAAATCTGTGACAGAGAATATAGCAACCTATAATGTAACTGATATTTTTAGCTGGAAATCTGAGGAGCAAATATCTATTTTCATTCATGGTGCTTAGAACATTTGGGAAGAAGGTAAATATGGTTATCCACATTCTATTGGCACAGAAGGGTTGTCAGAGTGCCAGGTAGTTTATTTTCACAAATATGCCATATTCCAAAAGCTTACAAACTGTAAACTACATTTAATGAAGAGAGAGAATGCAGCAACTCTGTTTGAAACTAGAATACTGTTATTGCTTATTGGTAAAAAAGACACCCGCAGCTAAAAAGGTGACGACACATTTAATTATTGTAATCAACCAGATTAAAAAGGACATAACAAAATGCTCTTCAATTCCTATTCTGTCATTTATGATTGTATAATTTTCTGTATTTGTAAGTTTATTTTTTTTTTCAAAAGTTCAAAAATAAAAATCACACAGCATATGAAAATAGTGTTCCAGGTTCTGGGTCTTACTTAAACTGGGTTGCCTTTCTTATACATGCATGTTAGCATGCCAGAAGGTTGTGGCCTTTGCTCATACCAGCCAGCAAAGCTATGTATGTATGGAGGCTAAAGAGCTAGGTTAGTATGAAGTTAGCCTATGTGGCATTGATGCGTGTGTTTTGCAGAGTAGGCATATAAGTAAAAATCAGGTCTATTCAAAATGGATAGCACATCCTTGAGCTGGAGAAGAAAGATAGCTTATCAAGATGGATATATCTCAAATCTATTTTGATTAATTTGCATTTTTCTTCTTCTCTTCCCATTAGCATAAGTCTCAATGAGTTCAGAAACTGTATATGATGTGCTTTAATCCAGCCACATCATTAACACCAGTACCACTATCCAATAGCACATTGAATACCTACAGAGGAGCACAGAGGTGACCTTGAGGAAAATGAATTGCTAACATGAGCTTAGTCTAGGAATGCAAGAAAATGTGAGAAAGAAATTTAAGATTGCCCTGCCTTGAATTTCTTTGGTATAAGAGAGAGGGAACATTATTAAGCAGTCAAGATGCTATTAGTATAGTCTATATACTGTATCAAGAAAGTCAAGTTCTAGTATTTCTTTTGTGTCTGTTTCCTGACCTGGCGTATTTCAAAAGGTTAACAATGCCTTCCAATTTGGGGTAGGCCTCATCTTCCAGTGTCAGTGTATTGACACTGTCCTGATTGTGAGTATTCATTTGGTTTTCTTGGCAGAATACTTGAATGGCTTGCCATTTACTTCTCCAATGAGTTGTATTTAGCCTGAGTTCTTATTTCTCATTTGCACATCACAGGTGACCCTTCTGAGAATGTACATTCCCAGTGGTTGAGCTTATAGGGACCTTCACCAATTGCAAGATAGTGATCCCTGAAGCAAAAACATATATAAATTAGAACACTAATATTACTCAAGGTTCATTTTTATAATGCCCAGTTGCCCAAGATGTTTGATCAATGTGCCAGAGTTGCTGGCAACCACATTTAAGAAGGAAATCAGGCTCTACCCTATTCCCCAACAGCAAAATCTCTATTAGCCTTCAAAAATCACAGTCATCTAAACAGTATGAACATAAGTTGGAAAAACTTCATTCAAAAATGCATCATTATAAATTTTCAAGCAATATAGGAGCGAAACAAAAAGAAATATGTCTTCTCCCATTTGATAGGAAAGCTATCAGGGCTAGATGCTTTTCTAGTTTTCATAGAAGTAATATATTATTATTTCCCGAATATATTATTTCCTGAAGAGATAAAGGTACAGCTAGATAAGCAGCTTGGTCATGAGTAATCTTCAGAAGAACTACATTATTTTAAAATTGATTAATTTCTGTTTTGGTAACCATTGACTCACTATTATAAAATCAGATATAAAAGTACTGATTTATAAGATCAGAGTCAACATATATTTTGTCCTGAGCATGCTTAATAGTGTAAATAATATTTCTTGTTGTTGCTGTTTCAATCAGGAGGCCAATAATTTACCAGGTTTTTCCCCTCACACTCAATATCATTGCTTTATATGATTTATCCAGCGCATTAAAGGGGATTAAGTTTAGCAAATGTAAAAGCTTTATATAGTCCTGATTATATAGTTCAAATACAGTTATGTAGTTCATAAGTTTTCCAAGTTTTCCTATTTAAAATTTTATTCCTCTTCTTCTATGAAGCCTAAGCAATAATACGACTGCAGATATATGCCTTAAAAGCATCTCAAGCAACCATTAAATTTGTAGTCTATTTATACCAAAAAAAAAAAAAATCTTCAAAGCCTTTTTTTCTTCCATGATCAAGATGCTAAAAAATAATCAAGCTGAGAACAGATCTGATGTTGTGCCGAGAAAAAAAGACTATATTCTTGTGATAGATTTAAAGCTGGGAATCAGGAACAGATGTATTCTTGCCAGACTGGCTTCTGTAATGAGGTGCTATTCCATTAAAGTCTAAATAGTTTCACATCTCATAGTCTTTCAATATCCCAATGTAAAATTATCTTATAAATCAGCAAAATTGCTAAAAGAGAACTCTGTTTCTTCAGAACATGATAACTTAGTGGCAGGGGTGTTATGTAGCAGGTTCAGTCCAGCTTGTTCAAATCAGTTGTAACTTTTTTTCTCACTACAAATGGAAGTGGATTCCCCCAGTTTATGATTCTCTGACATGGACCAGGTGCCTCTGGTCTTTGATGGCATGTGGGCAGAGTGCACATTTAGAAGAGCAAAGTGGCAAAGGGAAATGTGTGCATAGTGTCTACCTACCATCTCCAGATGTTTGGTTTGCTCCACCCCTCACCTGCTTTGGAATCAGCTGTTGCCCAATTTAGATAATATCCCAAATTAACTAGTGATGGGGGTAAATAATTCTCATTTCATGGCTAGAAATATCTAATGGTGAAGTTTGATGGCTATATTTATCTTACAGGCGTAACATTATCGGATCATCTGATGGTTTGTTTCCTTGAATATGCCTTGTAAAAGTCCCATATTATAGTGGGTTGAGAGCAGTCAGATAACACAGCAACTCTGAATCTAAAATACCTTTTGATGGATTGGTTCTTGGTAAAATAAGCAATCTGCACTTAAGGCAATGACAACACTTTAAATGGTTGCAATCAATCAATAGAGGCAACATGCTTAACTGGGTCCATAGTGGAGTGGGTATTTATTTATTTATTTGTTTATTTAAAAGATTTATATAGCTATCCGTATTATAGCAACCCTGAGTGGCACACAAAATCATAAAAACAACCAAAGAACCCAGACAGAATGAAAATCTATAAAGCTGTATAAAAACTCCTGGCATTCTGGTATAATACTCTCTATACGTCCACGTGCCATCTTGCTAGGCTGTGGCCTTATTCCTCCCCAACATTGGAGTTGAAAGCTAGCTCTTCAAGGCCTTTAGGAAGGCAAGAAAGGTTGGTGCTTTCCAGGTTTCTGGAAGAAGGGGGTTCCACAGGGCAGGGGCAGCTACAAAGAAATCACACTTCCTAGGACCCACTTAAATGACATCATTTAAGAGACGAGAGTTGGAACACACCCACCCTCTCTAATCTGATGGGAGAGGCAGATACCCTCAGGGAGAAGCGGTCCTGTAAACCATGGGGTGCCCAGAACTGTGTCGGTTTCCATATTATGGACCAGTTATAGTTTCCAAATAGTCTTCAAGGGCAGCTCCATATATACAGTATATTGCAGTAATCCAACCAGGAAGTGATCAGGGCATGAGTGACTGTAAGCAAAGCGTCACAGAACATTAAGAGGCAAAGTTTCAGTTCTCTCTTTGCCCTAACAAATTGTTACTGTGAATATCACTCTATTACTCTGAGGGAATGTAAAGCCTCTTAAAAGCTCACCATCTAGAGGTGTTTTTTTTTAAAAAAAATATTGTTATTAAAGACTTTTACAACACTAAAATATACTCCGAAATATCCCAAAGGTGCTTTTTCAGGAGGCAACTGGACTTTCTTGTTTTTTCTTTTGAAGATGTTTCGCTTCTCATCCAAGAAGCTTCTTCAGCTCTGTCAGAGATCCTGTCAGAGAAGCTTCTTGGATGAGAAGCGAAACATCTTCAAAAGAAAAAACAAGAAAGTCCAGTTGCCTCCTGAAAAAGCACTTTTGAGACAACCATGACCTGGATGACAGAGAATCTCTACAGATTTTTTTTATATATACTCCAAAATACTAATACAAACTCCATTGAAATATAAATTCAATTTGAAAAAAGAAAATAGAAGGAAAAGAATACAACCTGCAAAAGAAAAAGAAAAAATATTTAAAGAAGCGACTTCCTTGCAAAAAATACAGATATTTCCTCAATACTCACAACATTAAAAACATACTTCACTTCTTCCCTTAACCCCCCCCCCCTCATCCATTTACAAATCCAAAACTCATTGCTGGCAAAAGTCCCTGAACGGTTTCCAGAATTTTATAAAAATGTTTATTTTAACTTTCATCAAACAAGTCAACTTTAAAATCTCTCTTTTTTTTTTGCTCTTGATAATCTTTCATTCATCAGGTGGTTGTTGTAGGATTAAATTTCCATTCAAACTTTCTTTTTTTTTTTTTTCATCTCAAAGATATCTTCAAGGTTTTACCCAAAGGTGCTTTTTCAAAAGGCAGCTGGACTTTCTGTGTTTTTTCTCTTGAAGATGTTTCAATTGTCATCCAAGAAACACCTTCAGTTCTGACTGAAGTGCGGAATGGAAAGATTTAGATTCCTTGCAGTCCTCTGGTTGTTAGCACTTTGAAGGTCGGTCATTAGCTCTCTGAGAGTCGTTGAGGCCCCTTGGGGGTTTATATGACCTGGATGAGTTTATTTGGGACAGCCATGATGTGGATGACTGAGAATCTCCATAGACTTCAAAGTTTTAGAAACCCTCTTTTGCAAATCCAAAGATAAATCCTTGCCCAGGTCCCTTTTCATCTCTTGGTTTGTCATTTCTATTTCCATTCTGACCTTAATCTCTATTTTATATTTCACATTTTTTTTAAATTTTTCACTATTTCTACATCAGCTTGGATTTGTATCCCTCTTCATTCTGTTTGTCCATAAATTCCTCCCTGTTGTTGTCTGTCACATCTTTCAGTTCTTTATAATCTTTTTCAAAAATACATTTACAGGTAAAGAAAATATTGCTGTTAGTTTGGTTGTAAGTTCTCTCCCAATTCTTCAAAAATCCTTTGAAATGTCTCAAGTGTCATATGTTTGTCATTTTCTAAATTTCACTTTTCTTTTTCCGGCCTGGAATTTTAAACTCCTCTAATGTCCAATCTCAAGTTTCTTTGTTATTTTATTTTCTACTTTCAGCCTATGATTTCTTTCCTAATTGACTGAACAATTTGTGTTGCCACAGAAATACAGTTTTTTAAACTCAGTTTTTCTAAAATGATAGCAAAAATCACTTTCTGTAAGTGCCATGGTGATCTGAGGTCTTGCTGACTTTTGTGGGGAATTTTGTGAGGGGAATCACTGCTGGATGCTGGTTCTGAGCAGGCATTAATTTCTCAAGAACAGATCACTGAGATCATCCACGTGACTCGAGACAGCCACTCCTCATGAGTGGATTGTGGAAACTGCCATTTTTACAGTCTGCTAATGAGTGGAATGGCTGTGAGTCAGGATTACATCAAACTCACTCTTGCAAAGTAAACTTTATGGACATTAAGCTCAACCTAGCCTTAAGTCGTAATCACTTGTTTGGATTATTTTTATTTATTGTATATTGTAGAGATTAAGACCCTTCAGATTGGCAAGATTTTACTGAATTCATTGGGAGAGTTTCCACTTCCTGTTAAGGCAATGGTGTAAATTTGATTTAAAGAATTTTTAAAATACATGATTTTTTTGCACCATGCAGCAAAACAGAACTTATTATATGGAATTTGGAAAGCTAATAGTGGATTAAGGGGCCAGAGGGATTTGAAATTATAGCTTTGAATTATTTAGAAGACACTTTCTCATGGGAAAAAAGAAGATTGTTTGGGGTTTTTTTTATATAATAAGGAGATCTTGAAGGCAGAACAATACAGCCGGAGGATACAGAAAAAGGAGCACAAATCCTTAGTGCAAACTTTTGAATACCTCTCAGTCAAGCTTTTAGACAGAATGGATCAGATGATTGGTAAAATTGACAGAGCAGGTTCTAACAAAGTTGTAAAACAAGACAAGATGTAATGGATGCCTATGAAATTAATTGAAGGGGGATTTATATGAAATACAGATGGATCTGATGGATGATTTATTCCCTGAAGCAGATGAGCAGATATTAAATTAGGAAACTATTTGGATTTTTTCTTCTTCTCAATAGACAAAACAGCTCTGCTAATATTTGGAAGTAGTTTTTTAGAAGTGACAAACAAAAGGATAAATTTCAATTATTGATGCAAAAGAAATCTGTTAAAAATTCTGAAGGATTTTTGCTTTGAAACCCAGATGATCAGCAAACTACAAGATTTGTTAAAGTTCTGTTAAGGTTCTGACATAGCATTTGAACCTCATTTTCCTTATATAAGAAATGAACAATGGTGAAAGGAGAGATTATCTTCTATTTAGATACAATGATAAACTACAGTATTAAAACTGTGTTTTATTTATGTACATTCCTTTTTTATTATTTTTACAAATAACTCAAGGCAGCAAACCATATCCAACATACCTTCTTCCTCCTATTTTCCTCACAACAACCACCCTGTGTTTGGGCTGTGAGAGAGTGACTGGCCCAAAGTCACCCAGCTGGCTCTTATAGTAAGACAACCTGAACTCACAATCTCCTGTGTTCTAGCCTGTTGCCTTAACCACTGGATCAAATTGGCTTTCATCTTTACCTGCTGGGATGAAGGAGGAAGTTGTGTTTTTTTCCTCTTTCCCTTTTTCATTTTATTCCTCTGTTTCACATCCCCCTTCTTTCATTTGTTTGGTATTTTACTGTTTATATTTTTTATAGTTTGTATTGAGGTTTTTTCTCTTCATTTATAGTTATTAATAAAGTTATTTGGAAAAAAACCAAAATAACTGAGCCTAAACATGTTGAATCAAAATCAAATGAGTTATTGTGTAGTATGTTGCATGAAGCAAGTTATACCATCTTAAGTCTCCATTACTATATGTATAAAATCTTAATTAGGAGAGAATCAAATTGGCATCATTTCAAGACATTGAAGAAGAAACAAAGCAACAGGCGGCAGCAGCATACATGGAACTTGTAGGTCCTCTTTAATAATTTGCAAAATATGGAAAAATGCCACCTGAATAAATAGCTTTTAATGAGCCCGATTACCTTGTTCTGAGGGACTGGGTAATTCTGCCTGGCTATATTACACTTCTATATCCTAGGGTGTGTATAGCAGTGTGACACTACCTGTGTTTTGAAATTGCTGCTAATTGGATTTTCACCTTGAAACACAGATGATCAGCAAACTACCTCTGGGACTTTTTTGAAGGGACTAAAATAATTTTAAAAACTCAGGTTTATAAGATTGGCTTGTTTGACCAGGGTTAAAAGAACAAAATACGGTAATTAGATCAGGTTGCACTTACTGGACTTTTGCTAAGATTGATTGACATAGCATTTAGACCAGGGGTCGGCAACCTTAAAAACTCAGAGCCATTTGGACCCGTTTCCAAGAGAAAACAAAACACCCGGAGCCACAAAACCTGGGTGGGCATGGCCAACTCGATGTCACGCCCACCGAGTAACATGACCTCCCAGCCACGCCTACCCAGGTTTTGTGGCTTTATGTTTTCTTTTCTATGGGAAACAGGTATCTCTCTCTCTTTTCCCTCTCTCTTTTTCTCTCTCTCCATCTCTCTTTCTCCCTCTCCCATCTACCTCCCTCCCTCCCTCCCTTCCTCTCATCTTTCTTTCTCTCTCTCTCTCTCTCCCTCTCCCCATCTCTCTCTATCTCTCTCTCTCCTTTCCTCCCCATCCATCTCCCTCTCCCTCTCCGTCCCTTATCTCTCTCTCTTTCTCTCTTTCACGCTACCGCGCCCTCCCCGCTCTCCGCCCCTCCCTCTCTCGCCCTCCCTCCGATC
>QLTV01002693.1:666735-701946 GCA_003457575.1 Thermophis baileyi
CAGTCATTGGTATATAGAGAGAAGAGAAGTGGTGAGAGCACACAGCCTTGGGGGGCCCCTGTGCTAATTGTACAGGTATCTGACGTGATTCTGCTTAGCTTCACCTGCTGCTTCCTGTTTGTTAGGAAGCTTATGATCCACTTACAAGTGTGTTCAGGTACCGCTAGCTGGTTTAGCTTAGTTAGAAGAGCGTCTGGAATGATGGTATTGAATGCTGAACTAAAGTCTACAAAGAGGACCCTTGCGTAGGTCTTTGGAGATTCAAGATGTTGTAGGATGTAGTGCAGAGCCATATTAACAGCATCATCTCTAAGCATCTCTAATCTTGCAGTCCCCTCTAAGCGGTTTAACTTTACAGAGTCACCATATTTCTCCCAACAATCTGGGTCCTCATTTTACCAATCTTGGAAGGCTGAATCAACCTTGAGCTGGTGCGATTCGAACTGCCGAACTGCTGGCAGTCAGCAGTCAGCAGAATTAGCCTGCCATACTGCATTCTAACCACTGCGCTACCACGGCTCTTGATGATGATAAGTTACTAAAATTGTTTTTACCTGCTGTTTTTACCTGCTTTTGTTCCTTTTTTATTTTTCACATCCCTCTTTTTCATTTTTTTGTATATTTTTATAATTTGTATTGACTTGTATTCTCTTCATTTATAATTCTAAAAAAATATTTGAAACAAGTCCTAATTTTCTAAATTTGCCTGATTCCTTAATCTGTTTAAAACTTTCTTAAATACTTAGCTTTTTTGCCATTTGCTTTATTTTCTTTAAATAATTTAAAATTGTTAGCTTTTTTTTCTATTTTGTGACGAGGTTTTTAATCACCAAGTAGTTTTTTAAACTTATACTTTGGAAGATATCTTTTAATTGTAATTATAAATCTGAAAGTGATTAGAAAGTGAAGTGGATGAAGAACGAGTGTTCTTAAGGTCTCCACCATGGTTGAGAGCTTGATAGTTTCCCTCATCTCCTGGTACTTAGACCCATGGAGGGACCACTATTCTGCAGTCTCCTCAGGAGGAGCAGCCACTTGGAGCACAAATAACTAATCTCTCATCGTCTCCTTGTCTGGACAGATTCCATTCAATCGAGCTTGCTGCTGATCCATCAGCCATTGCCATGTTATTGTCTCCACTCTTTCAGAGACATCTAATTCACCATTTTCCTCACCCAAAAGTCTCTATCACCCAGAGTTGATATTAGTCCTGTAAATTATTCATCAAAACCACCCCAGCTTTCCAGAAGCTTCTAGTTCTTCTTTCCTACTGATGCTTACTCACCTGTGTGTTCTTAGCATATGAATAGCATGCTAAGGAGTAGCAATTTTCATTTTGCTTTGACTCTTCTTCCTTCTGGGCAGTGGTATAGAATTGAGTGGCAGTAGGGAAGAAGACAGGGAGGGAACAACAATAGTGGCAAGGATTTGGGCCTCTTAAGACATCAAAGAGCTATGAAGATTTCTATTTGTATCAAAAGTCTGAGCTTAATTAAGATCATGTCACACCTTGTTCTATGTGTGGGAATAAAAAGAGCTATGAAGGCAGACATCCAGTCCTTTGTCAGCACCAGCTGTCAGCAGCTTTCTAGGCAGGAAGTTTGTCTTGTGCTTCCAGGAAACCTACCTGATCTCCTGCATAAGATCTCCTGCATGTAAAGCACATGCTTTATCACTCAGCTATGCCAAGTGTGACAGATAGATTTAAAGTCACATTCATCATTTTAGGGACTGCATCCAATCATTTATGTAGCCAGCAAATTCAAAAGGCAGTTTTTGAGAGAAAGCGTGGTTTAATCACAGTAGTTACTACCACCACTATTACTACCAGTACTACTAACAATAACAAATAATTATAACAGTAATAATAGTTGTCTACTATATAATGTATGAAGCAGGCTACAAGGCTTCCTTTTTTCTATTGCTATCCCAGGCAACGTATTAAAGGTATCCAACAAAAACTCCACTACATGGAAGGAGTACCTTAAAGCAGTTGATTTAATGTGTAGGTACCACAAAATTATCTGCCCAAGGCTCAGAATTCATTCTCTTCCCTACCACCATCTTGATTCTTCCCAGGACACACGAAGGGGTCATTCTGTTTACACCGGCAAATGCAGTGGGATTGTCTGGGGATCCAGAAACTCACCCGCATATTTCCTGTTGCATCAAGCTCTGGGTCATGCTCTCATTCTGTTTTTATAGTTGACAGCAATCTCTCTCTGGTGACTG
This sequence comes from Thermophis baileyi, assembly GCA_003457575.1. Classification (NCBI taxonomy): domain Eukaryota; kingdom Metazoa; phylum Chordata; class Lepidosauria; order Squamata; family Dipsadidae; genus Thermophis; species Thermophis baileyi. The sequence continues at coordinate 668,968 of QLTV01002693.1, forward strand.
ATACTCACCAGTTGTGTAATGGACATCGTAAAGGTGCAGAGACTTCCTTGGCAAATGAATCAATGCAATGCAATTGCCCACATGGGAAATCCGTTGGAATGTGCCCTGATGCCTCTAGGTTTATGCTGGTTTCTCTGATGTCGGAGACGCCAAAGCCCAGCAATTCTTAAATGTGTTGGTGTGTATTTATTTTTGTGAAAAATGTTCCAAAGTCATTGTAGCCGCCTTGCAGGAAGATATTCCTGGGGATGATCTATTGCTGACATTTCTTTCAGGAATATATCAAAACTAAGTTATGAATAAAGAGGGCTTGCCTATGTAGATCATACTTTCTCATCAGGGTCCTGATCTCACCAGGGGCCTTTCTGCTAGCAAGGTCTCCCCCATCCACAGCCATTTTATAGCCTGTTTCTGACTGGTGAACAACACCACTGAGGTAAAATAATCTATTTTTTAAAACTGCATTTTAAGGGATTCTCTCTTCTCCGAATTACAGTTCATATATCAGTTGCTTAGAGTGAAGAGGGCATGTGGATTACCTCCAAGTTAAGAATGTGGGATTTTATAATGGTGTTTTAGCAGATGAACATGAGAGTCAGAAAGAGATAAAAATGTATCTGCTCTACTGTCTAGTTCCAGGCTTCAGGCTAGACTGGGAAATTGAAAGAACAAATCCCAGAAGGTAGCAATGTCAAACCACTTCAACACTGTTGCCAGGAAAACTATACAAATGTGCCTGCATGGTCACCAAGTGTAAAGCTTAGTTCAAGTGAATCCTTCCTTGATCTCTATTTCCATCAGTCATCATGCCAGCAGTTCCAAATGTTATCAAAGCTCATTTTATCCTAGTCTAATCTCCTTGGCCCACTTTACCTTTCTCTGTGATATTACACTTTCCGCAGGCTTCTAGTCCATGAGGTGCCCCCCCCCCCACGTTCTCCCTTGAGAAAAGTCAGGACTCCATATCAGGATCAGATATGGGCCAACACTAAGAGCCGAGGTGGCGCAGTGGTTAGAGTGCAGTACTGCAGGCTACTTCAGCTGACTGTTCAGCAGTTCAGCGGTTCAAATCTCACCGGCTCAAGGTTGACTCAGCCTTCCATCCTTCCAAGGTGGGTAAAATGAGGACCCAGATTGTTGGGGGCAATATGCTGACTCTGTGAACCGCTTAGAGAGTGCTGTAAAGCACTGTAAAGCGGTATATAAGTCTAAGTGCTATTGCTATTGCTATTGCTACTATTCTGCCATGTCATTTTCTCCTTTCTTTGCCTTGTTTTGCCAGTGTTTTCTCCTCAACTCAGAGGGCCAAGGACCTCTTTCAATATTACCCAAGTGAGCCATACTAGGGGTGATTGTTACAGATCACATATTTTGCTTTCCCCAGAAAATGGCACTGCCCAAGTCTGGGCTGAGTATTCATAGGTAAGCAATATATTGGCAGCAGCTCCATGTCCCTGGCATAGTTATAATGTGGCCAACAGCCTCCTAGCCAAGGGGGCAGCATGGAAGTGTGTAGATCTGGAGAAATGCCACTTAGGAATAATAGTGAGGAGAGGGGCTAAGATGAAGCTGCTGGATCAGGTTTGTTTTACTGCTTTCTAAGGTCTACCTTCTGACAGGTACTAACAATAGGAATATCTTGTAGTCAAGCAATAAAAATTACCTCTCTCCACCCTTCCTCTGCTGTCAGAAGAAGAAATTGCTTTCTCTGTTTTCCTTCCCTGGTGCTTGTTCTTAGAAAGAATAGAGCAAGGAGAGAAACCAGTTTTATGCCTACTGCTCCTCTATATTTAATCAAAGAGTTGGCCATCCCAGTATCTTTTTAATGAAAGTCAACTCGCCTCTTTTTGCTACAACCTTTCTGAAAACAGTTCTCTTTATGACTAATAAAGAAAACTAGCAGAGTTTATGAGAAAATACCTAAACCAACACTGTCTTGCTCTCATTCTGGAGATTGTAAATGTATTTTGTCCCCACTGGATGTGCCATGGCAAATTTGAAGCGAGTATGTGTCTTTTCAAAGCAGAGCATAGTACAATTGTTGTCTGAGCCACTGCACATTCATTCCTCTTGAAATTGCACTCTTATAAAACAACTACCATTTATCTTTTATACTGCACCACCAATGTACTTTGAGGAACAAAGTAGTAGAGGCACCCTGTTGAAAGAACTTTACAAGTGAAACAAGGCAAGGCAAAGGAGCAAAGCGTAGCTTTATTTAATTTGTATGGGAATAGAGGTAGGAAAAATCATGTTTGGAGTAGAGTTTCAACAAAGGATTTGGCTTTGAGAAGAACAATGACAGGGAGCTGGAAAGATGTCTTTGTAATCGCACTCCTGAAAGATGGCTAGGTTGGACTTCTGTGAGTCTCTGGGCCAAGAGGGTTCTGTAGCCACTTTAAAAACTGCTCAACACCTTTGCAGCTAGTCTCCTAAAAAAGCTATATTAACAGAATGTTCTTACTTAATGCAGAGGTGCCTTGGGAATATTGGAAGTAGGTCAGAAAAATCGGAAGGCCCACAGGTACCCCACTTCTGCCTTTGTGAATTAGAATTATCTTTGGGGAGAATGTGTTATAAAGACTGGGAGTTCTTAAATATAGAAAAGAGTGTAGTTAGCAGACCATACAGTGGGGAGAGGAAAAGAAGATGGAGTAATGAATCATTGAAATATTTCTTGTAGTGATGATTGTGGGCAGAAGTTCTAAAGAAGAGACCGCTATAAGTTATCTCTGGTCAGCATCCTCTCCATGGCCTATCAAGATGAACATATCTTCTGTAAACAATTGTTTTTAAAAAGCACTTACTTTCAGCCTGGTGTGGAGGAATGAGAGGAAGAGACATGTTCTGCCGTCTCCCACTCTGCCTGCTTAACCTTGGGAAGCCTTGTCTCTATTATTTCCATGAGCTACAATCGAGTGCAAATTGCATTATGCAACATGATAGATCTAGAGAGCCAATCGGCTCAAACTGCCCTCCTCAGGATTATGCTTTTGAGTAGTCAAGCCTCTTTCTTTTAGTCATTTAAATAATCATCATTAATCATACTTAAATCACAATTAAATCAGAGCCAGTTTGTTGGTGGTTAAAGCATCAGGCTGGAAACGAAGAGATCATTAGTTCTAGTCTTGCCTTAGACACAAAGCCAGCTGGGGGAGCTTGGGCCAGTCACTTTCTCTCAGCCCTAGCAAGGAGGCAAGGACAAATTATTTCTGAAAAAGCTTGCCAAGAAAACTGCAGAGACTTGTTCAGACAGTCTCTGAGAATCAGGCATGATTGAACAAAAGGGAGAAAAAGTCATTTTCAAACTCTATCTAACCTTAGTTTTAATGGTCTCTTAATAGCTGTTGAGTTCCATGTGATTTAAGATTGTACCCTTGTGATGAACAACCCATTGAATCTATGTCCCGTTTCGTTATATTGTGCCTTTCTTAAGAACAAGGCCCATTTTATAGGCCATTTGGTGAAGTACCCAAATACTGATTTATTTTATGTACAGCAGTTTGATTCAGTTTCCTTAGATCAGTGGTTCTCAACCTTTCTAATGCCGTGACCCCCCATGACCCCCTCCCTGCTGCCGCGACCCCCTCCCCACCCCTCCCCGCACGTGATGAGGTGACAAAGGGGGTGTGGCACCAGGGGGNGCGATAGCACTTAGTGCTTTACAGCCAGGGGTGAAATGCTCCCAGTTCGGGCGTGCCTGCGAGCCGGTAGCCAAGGTAGCGCGACGCTCCGCCGACCTGCCCGGACACTGCCATTTGGGTTCTTTTACCCTCTGCGCATGCGCAAAGCGTTCTGCATATGCGCAGAGGGTAAAAGAACCCAAATGGTGGCGTCCGGGCGGGTGGGCGAAGTCTCCCGCTTCCGTGGCTACCGGCTGTCCGGCGACCCGCAGGCACGGCCGAACTGGGAGCATTTCCAAGATGGCGGGCTAGCGCGCAAGGCGACCCCTGTGAAAAGGTCGTTCGACCCCCAAAGGGGTCGCGACCCACAGGTTGAGAACCGCTGCCTTAGATGCATCAAAATTTTGTTACACTGTCTGTAAAATCATGCCTTCATTTGTTAAAATATTCATGAACTGGGAGAGCCATGGTAACAAGGTCAGCCAATGAATAGGCATAGCAACTAAGTCAGCCAATGGAAGCTTAAACACATCTGAGTCTGTGCAGAGAATCGAAACTGAAACTTAAGCTAGAAGGCTGGGCGTGGCTCAGCCCACTCTGACTGTCTGCTCTGAACTCTGAACTAGAAACTGCTTGTAACTGCTGCTACGTTAAAGAACAACTCTGCTACTGGTATTGTAAATACTCATCTGTTATTATGTATATAAAGAAGTTAAATGAATCCTGCTGCATCAATTATCTGTGTGTGCTTCTGGAATTGATTTTTCTGCAAGAAACTCTGACAGGTTATGGGCCCAGAGCACACAGAAGACTGCATTGTAATTAAGCTGAGAGCCTGCCTGTGTGAGAAACAAGGCAGAGAAAGATTGCAGGATGGCTGCTGTTGCAATTAAGGAGAGCTCTCTGCCTCCTTTGGGACAGAAGAACTATATTATTTGGGCTGCAAAGATGGAATGTTTACTGAAGGCTAAGGAGCTGTGGTATATGGTTGTAAATCCACCACAGGTTTTTGCAGCTGCAGAACAGAGGAAGAATGATAAAGCAATGGATTAAGGTCTGGCTGAAATTAAGAAATGTGCATGTTAGTGTGTCAGCATGCAATATTCTGCAATTATCAAGGAAATTATACAGAGCCTGTTTGCAACCAGGTGAATCTGTGGAAAGACATTTATTGCAAATGCAAACTTTGTTTGTGGAGTTGGAACAGTGTGGAATGAATATTCCTGAGTCCCAATAGGTGTTGTTAGTGTTAAACAGCCTTGATGAAACTTGGGACATTGTTTCTGCAGTGTTTGAGTGCAAATCAGAGTAGGAGTTGCGTCTGGAAGTCTTAAAGGCTTATTTGATTGCTGAGGAGAACAAACACCATTATAGAAGAAGCCACGAGGAAGAATTCCTGAGGTGGGGGCCCAAGGAGCAGAGCAGCAGAAAGTTCCATAGACTGGCTGTCTCCAGAGAAGAGAAAAGCAGCAGAAGATATCAGATTACAGCCCAGCAACAGAGAAGGTGTTTCCTTTGTGGTGAAACTACACATTTAAAGAGAGACCGTTTGCAAAGAAAAAGCTGTTTGCAAAGAAGAAATTATTTGCAAGGAAGACAATTCCATGATGGACAAGTGGCTGTTGCAAAAGTTAGCTATTGCAATAGCAGAGACAAATGGTTAATAGACAGTGGTGCAAGTCAAACCATTGTTAATAATTCTAAATTGTTTTTCAGAATGGATCCAGCTGCTGGAGATGCAGTAGCCTTGGCAAATGGCCAGAAGGCTAAAGTCATTGGAAGAGGCAGTGTGTAAATTCCATATCTGGAAACGAGGTTTAATGATATATTATGTGTGCCTGAAATGGAGCATAATTTGCTGAGTGTCTCTAGTTTAGACAAGCAAGGGTTTGAGACCATATTTGTAAATGGGAGGTGTCTTATAAAGAGAAATGGGAATGTATGTGCACAGGGCATAAAAGAGGATAATCTTTATGTGTTGCAAGGACAAAAGGTTCAATGTGCTCAAACATTTGGAAATGAGGCACCACATGATTCATGTGTTCATCTCTTGCACAGAAAGCTTGGACATGCCAGCTTCAGAGTGTTGCACAAGATGCAACAGTTTGAAGAAAGATTAACCTTAAAAGGGTGTAAGACATACTTAGATTGTGCAGTATGTAACTCATCAAAGGGTATATGCAGATTTGGTTGGGCCAATGCAAGCCAGTTTGGGAGGAGCAAAATATGCACTGGTCATTGTAGATGACTAGAGCAGGTTTGGGTTCTGCTATTTACTGAAGAGTAAAACAGAGGTGCTACAGAAATTTAAGCAATGGGTAAGCTTCGTAGAAAGAAGATATAAACAACAGGTATGTCAGCTGCAAACTGACAGAGGTTCAGAATTCATGTCAACAAGTTTTCAACAGTGGTTGGGACAGTTAGGAATAAAATACAGACGCAGTAATCCATACACAGAAGCTGAGAATGGTGTAGTTGAGAGGTGGAATGGTGTCTTACAAACCATGAAGGACTCACTGCTGGAGGATTCTGGTCTGAGCAGGTCATATTGGGGTGAAGCCATGTTGACTGCTAATTATTTAATCAATAGGCTATGGAGTTAATCCATTAATGATACTCCATATGCAGTGCTATATGGGAGGAAGCCATCTCTGGCACATTTAAGGGTTTTTGGAAGCAATGCTTGGGTGCATATTCCAAAGGCAATCAGAAGAAAGGGACAACCAAAGGCTAGAAAGCTCAGGTTTATGGGCTATGAGCCAGGTTCGAAAAGCTATCGCTTTAGCGATGGGAGCAAGAGAATAGTGATTTCAAGGTCGGCTAGTTTTGCAGAGCAAAATTGGAACAGAATTGATGCAAATTTTTGGAGTGATTCACTTAGTGACGGTGATCCACTTAGTGATGGTAACTCACTTAGTGACGGTGTCAGTGTTCAGGGAGGAGAAACTGATAAAGCTGAAAAAGATATGAAGCTAGAGAGGGTTGACACACAGGAGCAATCAATGCCACGCAGGTCAGAGCGATGGAACAAAGGGATTCCACCTGACAGGTATTCTGCTAGTAAAGTTAAAGTGTGTAATGTATGGTATGAGCCAAGGAACTGTAAGGAAGTATTGGCATTACCTAAAATAGGACAAATAAAATGGAAAGAAGCCATGGACAAGGAAATGAAATCCATGGGAGAACATGTAGTGTTCACATCTATGGCTTTGCCACAGGGTAGCAAAGCTGTAGGATGCAAGTGGGTATACAAAAAGAAAGTACTACCCAATAATGAGGTACAATAGAAAGCAAGGTTAGTGGCACAAGGTTTTTCACAGATGAAAAATGTGCACTATGATGAGGTATTCGCGCCAACTGTAAAGAGTGAAAGCATCAGGCTCGCACTAGCATTGGCAGCGGCACATGGCCATAAAATCTGGCATTTTGACATAACCACTGAATTCCTCAATGCTGAGTTAAAGGAAAAAAATTATATGGTTCAAGCACCAGGGTATGAAAGTAAAAAGCCTAACATGGTATATAAATTGAACAAGGCCATTTATGGGCTGAAGCAGTCAGCCAGGAATTGGAATATCTGTTTAGATAATGCATTGAAAGGTCTTGGGCTCTAGAGTTGCAAGGCTGATGGTTGCATATACACTGGAAAGTTACAAAGTGGGGATTATCAACTATTAGCATTTGTGGATGATCTTTGTTTCATTGCAAAGGATGTATCACAGTAAAAGGGATACTCAGGTATTTGGAGGGAACTCTGAATGTGGGTCTTCAAATACAGGTCTAGGAAGAATATTAAATTATTTGATTTATGTCTCTTCCAGTCATGAAGGGAGGAGTGTTAAAATATTCATGAACTGGGAGAGCCATGGTAACAAGGTCAGCCAATGAATAGGCATAGCAACTAAGTCAGCCAATGGGAGCTTAAACACATCTGAGTCTGTGCAGAGAATCGAAACTGAAACTTAAGCTAGAAGGCTGGGTGTGGCTCAGCCCACTCTGACTCTGTCTGTTCTGAACTAGAAACTGCTTGTAACTGCTGCTACGTTAAAGAACAACTCTGCTACTGGTATTGTAAATACTCATCTGTTATTATGTATATAAAGAAGTTAAATGAATCCTGCTGCATCAATTATCTGTGTGTGTTTCTGGAATTGATTTTTCTGCAACAAACTCTGACACATTGCTTTGTTGATTTCATTATTTTATGTTTGCATTATATTTCACTTGAAATAAAAATGGTTTATTGATGTTGTCCACCTGGTCAGCGATTGTAAGAAAGAATTAACCTACCTTATCCTTTTAATGCCAATTCTTTGCTTTGTCAGTATCCCATAGACTTGCCCAGTCAAATGTCCTTCAGATTATTTTAAGATTCCCAGGTAATGGGAACTTGGTTACTAGCCTTGAATTCTGGGAATCGTTGCAAACACATCTGAAGGGCACCAGCCCAGAGAAAGGATTGGTGAGTCAAGAAGGAGAGACAGAGATAAAATGCAATTCCATTTATTTTGAAAAAAGGTTTTAAAAATCAGAATGAAACTTCAACTCTTCAAATCTCAACATGTGACCAATTTTCATTTAAAAAATGAAAATTTAAATTTAGAAATCTGAAATTTTGGCTACTATGTCCACATCTACATTTCTTTGATAGGAAGCATTTAGCCATAATGGTTTTATAAACTATCTTCTTGTGACCTAACCTTTCGTCAGACTTGGGTTAGAACTATAGCTGGAATGGGACCCAGATCATAAATGTGACAAGCAATAGTAAGCTATACTCAAACCCAGATGGTTTCTTCCACTCCCCATTCAGACTTGCAACAGTTATGCTTATGTAATGTTATGTCAGCCAAAAAGCACAATCTATGGCATTATTTTTTTTAAAAAGGATATTACTTCACTATTACAAATGACCTTTTTTCCTGATCCCAAGCCAGGAGCTCACAAAGCCCCAAAAAAGATTCTGGGCTTGATAAGCTCCAGGTCCCCTCATTAAAAAGAAACACTCAGCATTTCATACCGTCTAACCCTTAAAATGTAGCCCTCCCACAATTTTACAGCTAAAACCCAGAGGAGCTTCCTCAGCGACTATCATTCGTCAACTACCCAAGAATCAGACTGCACCCTCTTTCAGTTCACACATGGTTGCAACCCTTTTATTCTTTCAAACCCAATGGAATGGTGCATGGAAATTATGTGCTCAGAACTCTGTTCATCAATAAGGGAAGTCTCTGAAAACTAAACAGGATAAAACCAAGTTTGTAGTAGAAGAAAGATTGAGTTCAAGAAATGGGGGTGGGACTGTATGGGAGCTGCAGAGGACCCCCATTTCCAATTCTCCAGTGTATCCTTGTTCACAGAAGCATTTGGGCAATGGCTTACAATGCTGCCTACGTGCTCCAGGTCATACAACACAGAACACATGCAGCCTGCTCCATGATCCCAGTGTATGTGGGAAAACACAGGGAGAAAGCAGAAATACATGCCGTGTTACTTCATTACCTAGAAGATCATGGAGATCATTCCTGTGGCTACTGCTGGTAAAGAGGTTGTAAATAATTCCAGCAGCTGTATTCAACATGTGTTCCCTACCTTGCTAAATTCTCCATCCTTCCCAGGCAGTGCTGAAACAATCACTCCTTACAACAGTGCTGACACTAAACCCAGAATGTGGATTCTTGCATTGAGCTATCCAAGGTCCTGACACAGTTTTGTTCTGCCAAAGCCTGGCCAGTTAGGCCTCTCACTCACAGGGAATACCAATCCCTACCGAGCTTCCTTGAAGTCCTTAATTGGCTTGAAATACCCTTTTCTTCGGCTGCTGATCGCTTGGTGTTTCAACTGTCATGTTTCATTAAAGGATATGGCATTAGTAACATTGTTATCTAATTTATTACATAGTTCAATATTTTTTTTTCAGTTTAACTCTCCAAAAAATTTGCTAAGAAGAGCCTCGTTGAGTCAAGCTCAACTTCTGGTGGCAACATGAATACACGATGTTTCCTTGGCAATCATATGGAAGTTGGTTAGCATTGCCTACTTCTGAAATATCTCCACTTCTTAGTCTTGCCTACACCCCTGGGATTTCCTCATGGTCTCTCATCCAAATACTAATCCACTTCCAACATGTTTGTTTTATCCCAACATTTTGAGGTCAGCCAAAGACAACAAGGAACTGGTATAAAATTCTTTGTGTGTGGTTGTAAGTGGGGAAAATAATTGTTCCATATTTTAATACATACTTGTCAAAACCATGAAGTGGCACACAAATCACAATGATTTTGGTACTACACTTTATAAAATCTGTAGGTTTTATGGACCCTGCTTTCAAATGCATCCAAAATGCATTTCATAGGGGAAGTGGACAAAAGGGGAATGGAATTTCTATATTATCAAGATTTATTCACAAAAACCTATGGGCACAACAGCTGCTTAGCAAAAGGCAACCAGCCTCTGCTGGCTTTGAGAAGGCAGCTTGCATTGCTGAAGCTTCTCTTCTGAGACCAAGTCTACACTGAGAATCTTAGTGTTTGTGCCTACGCTGGAAAGCTTGAAGTCGAATGCCATTTTATTAAAGCATGCTCAATATTTCTAATCTCTGGGAAAACAGAGAAAGACTACATTAGGGCATGCAGTATCAGCATGCACAGAACTCCTTCCCTTGTCCACCCTGCATGCCTCAGAAAATCTTCACAAGCATGGTTGCAAAAACAGGCACAATCGTGCTTGCGAAGGTTAGTTACTACCCAGCTAACAAGCAGACTTTTTCCTTGTTTGCTCACTGCTCTCAAGAACCCTGAATAAAATACTCCAGTCAAGCCACAGTGCAGAATGGTAATTTCTGTGAGATATTGTTAGATTCTCTGAGAAGAGACAGGCTGCTCTGTCCCAAGGTGACCATGGGACTGTGTTGGTCTTGCATAAAGAGAATGGCTGCTGATAGGCTCGCAAGTCTGCCATGCATATTCCTGTGGCATTTCCTTGAACTCATCCTGGGCTCTGGTGACGGCCAAGCTTTGAGAAAGTTATTCTGTTCTTTGCTTGCCTTGTCACCAGTTGAAAAGATAAACAAGAGCCTTTGTTTCCAGGGACGTGCCAGCAACAGACTGACAGTTAACAAGGAAGAAACCAGGAGGGTGGGTAGATGCTGCTGCACAGAGAACACATGGTTTATTTGATGAAATCAGGGAAAGATCTTGGCAACATTTCAACTTGGCGTGTTAACTAGGAAACAAGTGCTTTGGAATTTAAGTGCCCTGCATCAAAATCCAGTCTCTCTTTAAAAAATTATGTTTATTTCTTTGCCAAGGTTTGTCAGCTTAAAGTGGCAAGCTCCATAGTTCAAACCAGTGAGGTTCCAGGGAGTTCAGTAGATGATGTGCCTTGTAAAAGGAATTGCCAGCTCAGGACTAGCTGTTAATGCATTCTACAGATTGAAGAGGTGAAGGTTTTCCTTGCCTGCAGCCCTGAAAGCGGGGAGGGTCAGTACTGTGGTTTCTTGCCACTCTGAACAAAGAAATGTATTAAAATGGCAGAGCAAACTCACAAAAGGAAAGCCTCGATCCTGCCAAAAGAGGATAAAGCAGTTCAAAATTCATATCTTTTTCCATGTTGCACCACTGCCCCCAGTCCTTCTTAAACTGAGCCCCCAGGCACTACAGTGTTGTCCATCCCTATCTTAGATTAGGGTTTTTACAAATGTTCCAGGTGCCACAAGAATTTGAAGTACTGTGAGAGAGTAAAGACAAGAAAGTAAGTTCCTTTAAACACAGCTATTTTCTATCACTAGAGGTTTCCTATTGATTGGGGTTCAGCATTTTTTTTTTTTTTTACTTCTGCAACCTGAAAAAAATTGAAAGTTTGTCATAGACTATGGGGAAAAGTTCCTGCATGAATTTTGCATTATTTGCTCAATTCATACCTTAATTACATTAAGATTTGGTAAAACTTCCATCCTCCATCTACATTATAAAAGGTTTTTGTATTTGAACATACCATCATTTTAATCTGCAACCTACTCCCCATCCACAACCTGAAATGGTACAGCCAAGCAACATTTTTCATTTAATTCAATTTGTTTTAAAAGCATACAAATTGTGGTCCTGAATGCTAGCAAGTACCCAGGACAAATGATAACAGGAGAGGAATATTTCCAAATGAAACCTTACTTTCCTAGTTTAGTAGCTTTAGCACGAGAAATACTGAGAAAATAAAATAGGCCAAGATAAAACCAACCTAACTTGTATACTGTTTGTTTGGGTGGCCTGCTGATAAGGAAGCTCTTCTGACCCTTCCTTTCTCTTCTGCATTTCCAAGGTGTTGTTATGACACAGATGCCTTTTTCTGCACACCTCTAGGCCAGCAAAAATCCTTTCTTCTGCAGTCGATGTCAATGCCAGCATTTTCATAGTAGATAAAATGAAGTTCCATTAAGATAACATGACATCCAGCCTTTTGTTCTCTCTGGCCTCTAACCCGATTTAGAGACAGAGATCTCTGTTTTATGTGTAATTACTGTTACCTGCAGCTGCCCTTGAGCTCTTGCAATAGCATAACCTCCACATCAAAATAGTCTGTACTTGGTAGGAATATGAAACCATTAGGTAGCAACAGAACACCCAGGGGCAAGTCTCTTGCTCTTGCTGTACCATTGGCTGTGTTAGGCATCCTCTGGGCCTAATTTTTCAATTCAAAGCGCTTTCGGACAAGGACTGAATAAAATACATTCCGTATTGTGTCCGGCAAATATGGCCTTCAATTAATATTAAAACAGTAGCAGATCAGGGAGTGAGGGCAAGAGAATGAGGATCACTGCAGTATTAATACCACAGCCTCATGTAGCTGTTGGGTGTTATATAACTCAGAGCTTATCACTGGCAGTTTTAGGACCTTATCTGATCCCTGGTCTGATTTTTCATACACCATGCCATTCCCCCCCCCAATTTTCATGCACCGTATCACAACATAACCTCATAGCTGGATGAGTAGGGTGTGTGTGTGTGTGTGTGTGTCCGTCCGTCCGTCCGTCCGTCCGTCCTTAAGGAGCTTGGACAGGAAAGAATCCAGAAATGGTTATCCTGATCAAACAGAAAAACCTAACGCCCTTTCTCCTCCGACACCTGTCTTCCACGTTTACCAGCTTCGGTCTAAGAGATGTGATCCCTGCTCCCGCAGGACAGAAGGCCAAGTAAGCCTGGCTTTTTTTATTCATCACTCTGCAGACTCCATCAGTTCTGTGGGAATTAGTGCAAGCTCTAGTCAAAGTTAAATACATTTTTAAATAGGGGAATGATATCTTCCAGTAATAGAACATGAAAGTGCACAATTTTGGTCTTTTTGGAGTATTCTGGGAGATGGGTCCCAGATGGGTGACCAGCATTTAACTGTTTACTTAGGTTGCAATGCAGTCTTTAAGTTAAAAAGATGTGTATTAAAAATCATAAAGAGCAGAAATTGAAGTTTATAAAAACATAATAAATATATTTCATTTTATTTTCTTACTGCAAAGCAAGGTTGAATAGGCACCTATAAAGTACATACTTAGTCAATACATGACAAATTCTGGGAGAATTCATACAAAAAAATAACAGAAAAAATCTGCAGTTGATTAGGGAGCTGAGGTCTCTGCCAAGTAGGCTCAGTAGAGTCCATATTTTGGTGTCTTCTCCATGACGCCACCCTCAGCACTTCTTCTGGTTCCGATGGCTGGCTTTGGTCTGTTTCCAAGTGCGTGGCTTAATCGCCAACTGTTTTTTAAAGTCCACTAGGCAATCTTTGGCTTCAGAAATGGAAGTGAATGACTTAATAGGAGAGTCACTGCAGGGTCCTTGAGGGAAGAACCTTTCTGAATTCTGGTTGCCCTCCGTTTCCTTGTCCATTTCTGTTGAGCTGGGCCTAACAGAAAGGATATTTAAAAAAATGAACCGGGCTTCCCTGCTGCACAGTGGACTTTTTCCATAGCTCTTTAAAGCTTTCTCACTTTCAATATTGTAATTTTAAAAAAAATATACAAATACACAAAGGAATTTGTAACTATCTAAATCACATATTTAGTAACATCAAAACAAGAGAAACCTGACTTCAAAAACTGAGAAGAGATATAATAAAAGCATGGAGTTTAACTAAAGCACAACAAAACAAAACAAAAATTGCAACAGCCCATCTAACTTCCAATAAATAAAAAGTCAATGGAGTTTCCCCAGGGGAGATTTACATAATCCCAGTACCATGGCAGAGAATGCCTTGTTTTGTGCTCTAATCAATCCACTGACTTCCAGTGACCTAATTGAGATCAAGGCTACCAATGTAAATGCAGGAGCATGCCAATTTATATGTGGGGGAAAAATATTCTACTAGTTACTAATGCAAACCAACAATAATATGCAGTTTTCAGCATACCAAATATACACATCTGATTAATGCATTCTCTACCAACTATAGTTTCTGAATAACCTAGGCAATTCACATAGTACATACCACTAAGCATTCCATATCCAGGCTGCAAAAATCCTGACAACCATTATATGACAGTAAAAAAGACACAAAAATTATCATTAAATGGCAGCAAAGGAAGGTGTTTCATATAACACTTTGCAGTTATCTAGCAGTTTTCTGGACTATGTTGTATTTTATCAGCATATTGATAGTATGCAAACTAATGGGCCGCTGTAGCTCAGATGTATTTTAATCAGAGAGCAGATCGACAGATTAAAAGTCACGCAGTTAAGTAGAAGTATTGGTTTCTGGAATTACATCTGGGAAAGAAAAACACTATTACAAAGGACTGCTCCCAGTCAAGTGGATGGTACTAAAAAAAATTACACAGAGATTCAAAAGAATTAATGAAGAAACCATTCCTAATATAGGCCACCCATCGTGGTAGCCAAAGCAGTTTCAGTCCCCAAATGAGGCCTGAATACAGATTGCAAAAGATCGAGATAAGGAGCTGTTAATTTGTTTATGAGTAATAAACTTACAGCAAGCTAACATATTGTTGCACTCACCATATGCCCTCCACAAGTTTAAGAAAAGAAATCTCCTGTATAATGTAATTCAGGTTTTGGTTCTAAGGAAAAAAGAACATTCTTTAACTGCATTCCAACAGAAGGGGTAGACTTTGCCTTCAATGCTAAAAACTAGCTTCCTACGGAATTTCTTCATTTTATTTAGCTTTTCCACTTTGTTGAAAAAACAGCACTGGAAATGAGTGACAAGAAGCGTTGCTTCAGCCCATTTAACCACAGAAAGAGCCTATAATACTGAAAGAGCACTAACTAACCTTGAGTCTTCTCTTCTGGATGGTGGAGCAGCCATCTCTGCATCTGGAATATAATACACCACAGGATCTTAATTACTTCAGCAGGTTGATGAGGGCCTCTGTTTCGAGATCAGCAAGACTCATTCCAGTGGACAAGCAGAGAAACTGCAACATCTGGTAGTAAACACATTCTAAACACCACCCTCCTTTCCAGCTTGGTAGGCGATATGGGGCAATTTATGCAATTATTTGGAGTTGCAGGTTTCTCTAATGCATACCTTTATATGACACAAGGAAAAGGGGCACAAAGGGCTTCTCTTGTCTTACTGTAAAATACATACAAATCACATAATATTATCTCACTGAGACTCCCAGGAATGATTCCCGTCTTCATTAAAGTCAAGAGAAATCCTGTTATACAAATGCTTAACTTAGAACTGATATACATGCAATGGGAAGAAACACAAAGACTATCCATTTGCAGTGGCCCAGGAGTTATACTGTATTGCTTGAGGACAAGCCTTTTCCTATGACTCAACCTAAATTGTGTCAATACAGGAATGCTGACTGGGTGCTAACTTTCCTACCTGCAGTCTTGTTTTCAGATTGTTCTAGCATACTCAGTAATCCACCTTCACACCTTCCCTTCTCCTAGAACAAAGTAAGAGAACATCCCCATTAGGTCTTGCACAAGAAGGTTTTTGACAAAGTAGCTCATAAGAACCCAGAGACAGAAGCAAAACTCTGGACATCTTGCAGCTGCCCAGAACAAAGACCAGCTTTCTCATCACTACCCCAAGATTTTTTTCCCCCATTTTATCTTCATTTTATCATATCTGCCCTTTAGTAGATGTTGATCTAGTGAGATGGCTCCAGATCCCCTGCCCCAAAAATACAAAGCCACCTATGTTTCACCACTATAGTCTCAAGCTTACATACATTTATGTAAATGAGCAACAACAAACCAACAGCCACATTTTTGCTCGAGCTAGACGGTAAAAGTTCCCTGTCACAAAAAGGCAATCCTCCTTTCTCCTGTCCTTCTCCCTAGCAACACGCAGTAATCATGAGGGAAGTGATGTGAAGAATTGTTAAGCATGATGACAACACAGCAGGTATTTTACCATGTTAGATGTTCTGCAGGAAAGGAGGAAGCAGGAGTGTAGTTTTGGGCAGCAGCTATAAAAATACCGTTCTAGCCTCAGAATCCAATGTAGGCTCGGAACAGCACTTTTCTGTTGTCTTTTTTGCCTAGCCAAGTATCATCCATTATTAATTGCATGTTCTTTTGGTTGATTTAATTACCTTCCAAATGCTATAAAGTTTTCAGATAGAATTAAAACAAACTTAATTCCGAAGGTTCCCTTCTGGAAATATTGTTTTACATTTGTTGTTATATACTTCAAAGAGTTCTGGGCAGGCATCCCTGCAGCTGTCCCCAGGGATCAGGGCCAAGATAAGCAAAAAGAAGAAAAGGATGCTCTCTCTATTCAGAGCATCTGGGGTCAAAAGCTACAATGCTCAAATAAGGAGCAGCAGAAATCATTTGTGTTGATTTTGAAAAGCCACAGGGAGGACCTGGGCCTTGGGTGTCAAAAAGGCACGTTAACATTTCTGTTGATTGTTTTAAACATCAGCCAAGTTCTTCTGTGGAGAAGAAGAAGAAGAAAAAAAAAAAGGGAATTCTGAACCAAAGCTAGTGACATGAACAGAAGCTTCCCATTGTGCAAGAAACTGCAGAATGTTTGGCTGTGTCCCAGCTAAACTCATCAACAGGCAGTCTTGTCATTTGCATATAAATTCCTGAGGGGCCGAGGCCTGTGATGGATTTAAGGGATTACATAAAACAGAGACATCATGTTGCATCTTCCTGCTGAGAAATCACATTGCCTTAGCATTCACACTGCTCTATGGATTAAAATCTTACCATCAGAAATAAATCAGCACAAAAGCTACATGCAGGCCTTTGCTGCACAAGATGGGTAATGCATGTAAGGCAGCAACCACACAACTTAAGAGAGGGGACGAGGACCAGGACGTGATGCCCTTCTGCCATGCCTGGGGTTAAACAATATGGGAATTGAATGGATGAATTGCATGAATCAATCAATCGGCTGGACAAATTGGACACCTTCATCATAGATTAAGGTTGGCAATACCTGAAGGAAGGAAACATAGCTGAAACCGAAGGGCTATTAGCCAGCAAGGGCTTAGCAAATGATTCAGAATCAGTGACTGTACGCAGTGATGTCTATGTTTTACAGATAACTATTTGCATTTTTTCCCCTAATGGTGATCAACTTTACGCTCTTTCATTCCTCCTCCTGCGGTATTTGAACAGATCTTCAGACAGACTGTATTTTAAGCAGTAGATGTAGGGCAAACGTACACTTACTTTTTGAAATACAGCATGTCTTTCTCGGGTATGGTTCGCCTTTCCATGAATATGCTTTCTTTTTGCAAATAATTTATTTTCAAGTAAGCTGACTGTAGTTTTACCAGATAGATGTGTTCTTTCCTTCCTCTGCAGTACTCATTTCCAGCTTTGACTTATCCACTAAGACTTTCAGTGTCTCCAAATCCAGCTGTCTTCAATCACTCCCATGTGTGAGTCCTATTCCCTTCCTCTCTTTTATACTATCTTTTTTAAAAAAACAAACATTTTTGCCTCCCTTTCTTTTATGCCTTTTATTTTACAATTATTTCAGTAGCGTCTAGCGGCTCACTTACAGTACATGCATTAGGCTCCCTACAAATTCATTATCTCTGCTAGTGCTTCCTTATCAACTGCACTGGTATGCCTGACATAGCATGAAATGCAAAGAGTTACTATAGTGTTTGGAAAGAGTTCAAAGTAAACAGAAGGAAAAGAATTAGCACAGACTTTGTCTTACTACCTGGTTGTCCGCCAGTAAGGCTCAATTCTGCACTCTGGTGTGACAATAATATGGTAGGCAGAGGTCATTTTTGTTCAAGATAACAATTCTGAGCAGGAAAATATCATTAGACACTACAAAAACATTTGCATTTACCAATTATGTCCTTTTCTCTCTGCCGAGAAGTTGGCCATAAAGGATGATAAACAGAAAAATAATACTGTAAGATAGTAAATGAATCATTGTACACGTAGAATAGAAAGCATCAATACAGGTGAACATACAAACAATGGATGGCCATGTGAATAGCCAAGTTTTGCACAGATTGTGAAATTAAGCATAGCTACAAGGATGGGAAGAACAGCAAAAGCTACACACTTTAATCTCGTAAACATTTCAAAGTGGCTTTGATTAAAACACCACATTAAAAAGTATTTATAAATAAATACATGTATGTTCTACGCAAACTACAAATTTGTTACAGTGAGCCACTGGTCTCCTGCTGTTAAAGAGACTGCCGCTGACTGGTAAACCAAGTTCTTGTGTAGGTTTACTGAGATTCAAGATAGGTGTAGATATACATTTAATCTTTGACAAAAAAAATTTTTTTACAGCCAATAAGGAGTATTCAGGAATCTGGGAGTCCCTGTATCCAGAAAGAGAATACTTTGTAATGCAGAATATTTAGTTTTGAAAAGCGTAAATTCCAAACAAGACTGTTATTCTAAGAGTTTGACACCGCATCCCACTTTGAATGGGAAGCATTGTAAACATGCTAATTATCAGCATTCTTGTGAATGTTGCAGTTTCTGAAGACATGCTGTTTGTGAATCAAAGGCCATTGCTTGATATAGCAAAGGTTACAACTCTGGGAGGATTTCCTTCCTCATTCAGTCTGTTGGTTGGCTTTTTTCCCCCCTTATGCCTGCCCTCCTTCTGAACACTGATCATGGCGGATGGAACTGATGGGATTTGGAATCAACCGACATCCAGAGGGCTTGTGGGCTGATATTCTGGTTTGAGATGTAATCCCATCATTGTAAAATCAAGTCGAAGAGGATCAAACAGCCAGAGTATATCATTTCACTGCAGCTAAGCTTAATTATGGGGTTGGAGAATCAGGCAGACCCAATCTCTCTTCAGAAAAAGATATAAACAAAGACAAGAGTAGACCTGCTGGTCTATCCATGCAAATGTGAACCAAGAATACAGATCCTTACTTTTGCATGGCGCAGCCTCCTGTGGCCCTGGGTTCCATCAACATTCCGGCTACAAAGACAGCCATCAACATGGCTCTGATACTCTTTCCTTAGCACTAGAGATTTACAAAGGTAACACTTCTCATACCTGCCAAATAAGGAAGGAAGGGATTGTATTAGAATTCATTCTTTCTCATTTGTGCTGCTTCTAGCTGTTCTGTAGGTAAGACTTGTCAATGGAGCGGGATCTGCACAGTGATGTGACCAATACTGTAAAACTGGCCTGTTGGCAATCAAAAAGGACAGAATGATTAGCAGTTTTCTTCCAACTGCTTTCCTGGGTGCTGCTGCTACTGCAGCAAAGGGATGTAATGAAATCAGCTCCTCTAGCTATCTCAAACAATACTGATTTTCTTTCAGAACCTGTCAACTCAGTTGAATGAAGTATCTGCTTTTGCAAAATTGGAGTTATGTTGTGCCCCAAAAAGCAAATCAAGTGTATTCAGTCAGAGACATGTTTTACTCAGTCTAAATGAAGTCATCTAACTAATAAATCTGCCAGGGCACTATTTCCTTTTTAAAGCATGCAGTACTGACGAGGATGCATTGAGCATTTGGTGCTGAAGAATATGGTAAAACACCACCCGCTACCAACTCTCAGATCACTCCAACTAGCTCAACTGTGTCCCATAACTCCCTTGCTAACAATCCAAGAAGCAAATCTGCCCCCAGCCCCCTCCCCGGCCTTTGGCACGTGAAGGAAGAAATGGAACTGGAGGCGGCTGCTTAATTGATGATCTGGAACTAGAGAAATCCAGTGAAATTTGCTGCACTACGGTATCTGGAATGTGTCTGAGGAGCGCCCTTGATGCTAAATCCTGCAGTACTTTTCCATATTTTCTTTCCAGTCCCTGCTGATTACCAAGATAATGTGTCTAAACAGAAGCTGTCCTCTCTATAATTAGCCTAATTCTATTAGTTATGTTGCCATCCAGTGTTTGTAGCAGCAACATTATTTTCAGGCAGGATTTTTACTATCAGACTCTTTCTTAAGATGCTGTGTGGGTGAACAGGTGGGAGGAGGACAGCAGTAAGGAAGATGAAACAAAACCGGTTCCATTTGAATTTCTTAATTTCATTAACAGTGTAACCACAGGTAGGCACCAGACATGCTAACCTTCTCTATCATAGCTTTGTTCTGATAGAAGCATGTAGATATGCACACCAATTCATCTACAGTACTTTTCCAACCAATGCTGCTCTTAGAGCACGGTTTAACTGCCTTGATATTTATTGCCTCTATCAGCCTGTGCAAGACCAAAACAGACTGTGTGATTTTGTCCTAGGACCAAAAATACATTTAAGAAGTACATGATACTAGTGCAACAGAAATTTGCTTGTGGTCTCTGTTTGGCTGGCTAACCACAGTTTTAAGATCTCCCTTTCTTCTTCTTCTTTTTTTTTAATGCTCGGGGGACTTGCATGTTTCCACCATGCTGAAACACCATCACTGCAGGAATATATAATTTCCACTATTATTGAAAAACAGCTGTGAGATGGATACAACAGGTACATTTGCTACAATTTGGAATGGCAAGCAGAGCCTTAAAGGCACCCAAATTCACATGAAATATGGTATCGTAATGGCCAGACTGGCATTTGTACTTGAATATTAGCTCTATTTCTTACCTTTATCTTTATATCATTACATTTGTACAGTCTGAATTATGCAGGCACAATCAGTACACGGAATATTGCTATATTTACATGCCAGTTCTGGCAGATTCCAGAACTAGATTATTAAAGCCGGGAATCCACCTTTGCCATTGTTAATAGAGTTTTATAAGTATTGCTTCAATCACATTATGGGTTTAATAATGAAACTGAAAGGGGAGAGGGCAAAGAATGTGTTTAACTAGTAGCACATCAACATTTCCCAGGCGAGTGTTTCTCAATCTCATCCACTTTAAGATGTGTGGATTTTAATTCCCAGAATTCCCCAGCCAGCGTGGATTGGTCTATACCAGGGGTCAGCAACCTTAAACACTCAAAGAGCCACTTGGACCCCTTTCCCATAGAAAACAAAACACTGGGAGCCGCAAAGCCTGGGTGGGCATGGCCAACTCAATGTCACTCACTCCCACCAAGTCACATGACCCCCCCCAGCCACGCCTACCCAGGTTTTGTGGCTCTCGGTGTTTTATTTTCTATGGAAAACAGGTATCTCTCCCTCTCTCTCCTCTCTCTTTCTCCCTCATCTATCTCTTTCTCCCTCTTTCTCTATTTCCTTCTCCCCATCTCTCTCTCTCCCTCTCTCCCTCCTTTCTCTCTCCCTCTCCCTCCCTCCCTCTCTCCCCATCTTTCTCCCTCTCTCCCTTCCTCCCTCTCCCTCTCCCATCTCTTTCTTTCTCCATCTCCCATCTCTTTCTCCCTCCCTCTCTCATCTTTCTCTCTCCCTCTCCCTCTCTTTCTCCCTCTCCCATCTTTTTCCCCTCTCCCTCCCTCCCTCCCCTCCCTTTCTCTCTCACCTTTCTTTCTCTCTCTCTCTCCCTCTCTCCTCTCATCTCAAAGTCACTCATTCCTCACCTAGTAACTATCATGTCCAGTCATAGTCATTAAAAATCATAGGAGCTGTATTTTATCCTTTACAGAAAGCATCATGGAGTTTGGGAGAAACTATTGTAATGTAAAATGCCAAATGAAGAATAAAAAGTGGATTGTTGTGTTACAGATTTTATAAATCCCTGTCAGGTTTTTTGTCTTCTTATGCTTCTTCTTGTTCTGCAGCTCAGATTAGATTAGATAAGACAAATCAAGGATTTTAGGGAGCCACAGCAGAGGGCCCAAAGAGCCACATGCGGCTCCGGAGCCGCGGGTTGCCGACCCCTGGTCTATACATTTTAAAGTGAATGAGACTGAGAAGCTCAGCTGAGCAGACAATGCTGAATTAGGCATTCCAAAAAGAATGTGAAACCTAGGCAAACCCCGACTAGAAGCAAAGGTAAAAATAGGTTAGACTGAGGCGGTCTTTTTTATTACAGGATGCTTCTTGGACACAGAATGATGAGTGAATGATGTCAAAGCTTCGGAGTTTGATGTAACAGAAATGTCTACCAGGGCTGAAAATCGTCAAAATGGACTATATGGAGCATACCTACTTACTTGTCAATATCTACAGATTCGGAGGCTTTTTTGCAGCTGGCAAGCTTGCTCTTGGCTTCCCTCTGTCGTCGGGTCATTACTTGAAAACAAAAAGAGTATAGTTGTTCTATCTGTCTTCTTGAAGATCTCAAGAAGTGTCAAGTGTCACAACAAAACACGCAATATATGTTTTAGAAAACAATTTCAAAGCTTCTTGCCAAGTAGGACCAGTTTGCTTGGGGCATCACAATGAGAACAGCAAAGTCTAATTTATAATGCTGTAATATTTCTCATTATGTAAGCTGAAGTTTTAAGGTCTTCATCCAGAAAGCCATTACAATGCACGAAGACAGAAGTGTTGGCTTAAACTGTGTATGAAGTATTTTGCACCAATAATCTAAATTATTTCATTTCTACATTCACATGAGAACTCTTAACAACCTAACAAATAAAGGCACCTATCTATTGCTTTGATACTTAGTAGAAAAGTTCCATTTGCTTTAACTTGTTGAACAAATATGGAAGACTTGGAAACCAAGTCTGACAATGCTGCATGTAGCATTCAAAAGATCTGCTCTTTCTAGTATTGTGTTTCAAATCCAAAAGCATGTCAGACCTCTTAGACTCAGTTAAGAGTTGGATAAACGAATGATCTCAATGAATTAAGCTGAGAAGTATTTCAATGGGTTTGATTATAAGGTACATTTACAGTATGTGTTTACTAGGGAATGAAGAAAGGGTAAAAACCACAAGTGGTAATCTGTATTTTCAATGTGGAATGCATGTCTGCATATTTTCATAGGGTACAAAATTTGTTTTTTAAAAAGTCCTGGATTTGGGCAGATTATGAAAAGGGGTTTTGACAAGAACCTGAGAAGTAAGAGGTAGGATTGAACAGGGGCAAAAAGGAAGAGAAACCTAACAGATTCACAAATTATACAATTTACCCTTCTTCACAAATTATACAATTTTTTTATTTTTACAGAAAATACTATCTGGTTGGTTATGATCACATAATATATATCTTAAACAGATATATCTGTTAAGAAATATATCTTAAACAGGTAAAAGGGTAAGAAAGGCTAACAGACAAATTTCACCCTATGCTAGTATAATCATATAGGCAGCAGTAATTCTTTATACCAGTTAGATTTAATCAGTATAACAATGAAATCAGGGCAAACCCAATCAGAGGCCGCAGCTTTTCTTGTTAGCCATTTATAAACATGATTTTAAAATGCTTGTTTCATACAATTGAATTCCTTTCCATTTCTGTTGACAAGCCACCAGCTATGCTGCTTGGGGAACATATCAGATATCCTAAGCCATTTCCACCAGGGGGCTAGAGTTTCTAATATAGAACAGATGCTGCTTTAAGCACTGTTGGGCAATCCAATGGAGGGGGCAGTGTATCAGAACATTTTTACAGCTTTGTATCAGATCTTCCTGTGCTCAATGCTCTCATTAGGAGAAAGGTTTGAATTTGTGTTATAGGCATTATAAAACTGTTACTGTTTGCTCAACATCTGTTGTAAAGTAGGTGCACCTACAGAGATCAGAATGGAAAGATGTATTATCAGTGCCAGCAACTTCTGGGCTTTGAAGCATTTATTTTGGCTCCTTGGCACCTCTGTCTTTGCTCTCATGATAATTACTCTCAGACTAGTTCAAATAACAGACCAAATTTAATGGTTGCATTTCCCCTCCTTATATGATGCAATGACCAGGGTGAAGTCTATGTGTTCTCTGGGTTAAAATTTATACTTGCAGACACTTCTGGGCTGCTCACTTGCAAGGAAAAAGTTGGCGATGGACATTCACAAATTCATAAAAGGCTGACTCCTTAAAAGGGGACAACAACTCACTTCTGCAAACCTGGCCTGGATCTGGGTACAAGTAGTTTCTATACTTGACTGTTAATCCCCAAGTCACTTGACACTCCCAAAGGCTTTTTAACAAGCTAGTCTGCAGCAAAAGCAAAGCAGTTCTCTGAGCCGGTGCATAGTTGTTAATATTCCTATAACAGTCTCTTGTGCACAGCTCAGGTGTTAATCAGTGCTATTTTTTTCCAGCAGAATAGAACACATCTGACACAATACGGCTGCTAGAAACCTCTGGGACCACTATATAAGAAATGCCAGGAAAGACCTACGTTTGTACTGCCAACACAAGCAGCAGAGAGATGGCATTACCAGCAGCCTTCGCTTTTCATAGTTGAGTTGACCTGCTCCATCCCAAAACACCAAAGTCAACAAAGCCATGGTGAGATTATGCCAGCGAGCTCAACTTAGAACAAGATTCCAAAGGAAAAACAGCTACAAGATAAATCTCCACTTAGAACAAGAGAGAAAATGTGCTTCTCAACCCTTGGTACAGAATGAGCACAGCATCTTCTCTCTCGACATGCTGGGCTAAGTCAAACATGTTCGCAAAGTTCACTGTAGTCACATTAAAAGTTGATCCATTTCAGTTTTCTTCTCATCAGTACAAAACGTGCCACAGCTCTCTCGATTCCTCTGAATATAAAATAACCTCCCTTCGGTGCATTTCATATTGACTAACCTTTTCCATCCATGCTGAGATGGTCTGGAAGCTAATGGCAGAACTTCATAATTAAAATACTCCTGGAGGACCCATAAGGGTCCCCTGCAGGTGTTTTGAATAATTTGGTACATTCCTGGCAATTTCTCCTTTAATTTTTTTTATGCATACATTTTGAGTTCTTCTCATTCTCCAAAATTTTAGAACAAGCTTTTCCAAACTATTTCCTGGTCTACAGGAAAAAAGGATGGATTTTCTAATATGACTTCAGACACAATCTTAATGACTTCCTTACTATTTAAAGATACTGTACAGAGAGTGCCTTGAAATCACCTTACTGTTTCAAGTAACATAAATGTATATGTTCAAAGTAAAATTTATCTCAGAATGTATCTAATATACTTTATTTTGAGGGGATAGAAATAGGAAGAACATCCAATAAACAAAGGGACTCAGTTTCAGTTTAATCTCAGAACCACTGAACAAAAACTTTCGGAGCTCCTGGAACACGGGGGAACTGCCAGAGGAAAAGAGCTGATGTGGTTCCAATCTTTAAAAAGTGGATCCAGGAAACTATAGACCAGTTTGACATCAATACCTGGGAAAATTCTGGAAAAGATAATCAAGCAGTTGATTTGTGAGCACCTAGAAATGAGCAAGGCAATTACTAGAAGCCAGCATGGGATTGTTAAAACAGATCATGCCAGACAAACCTTATTGCCTTCTTTGACAAAGTGACTAAAAGTAGACCGCAGCCTATTCTTGATAAGACAGAACAATGTGGAACAGACATTACCACCACCAGATGGATTTCCAATTGGATGATCAACCAAAATCGGCATGTAATCCTCGATGGAAGTCCATCTACATGGAGGGAAGCATGCAGTGAGGTACCTCAAGATCTTGTCCTGGGTCTAATGCTCTTCAACATCATGAATGATCTAGATGAGGGCACAGAAGGGGAACTCACCAAATTTGCAGATAACACCAAGCTGTGGAGAACTGCTAACGCTTTAGAAGATAGACTCAAGATTCAGAAAGAGCTTGACGTACTTGCACAGTGGGCCCTAACCAACAAAATGCAATTCAATGTTGAGAAAAGTAAAGTCTTACACTTAGGCAAGAAAAAACAAATGCACAGTATAGAGTAGGTGATACCTGGTCCAACAGTAATCATTGTGAGAGGGATCTAGATTCCTAGTGGACCACCACTTAAGTATGAATCACATTGTGCTGCAGTTGCCAAAAAAGCCAATACTGTCCTAGGCTGCATCAACAGAGGGATACTTGCAAGATCACATGAAGCGATAGTGCTACTTTATACTTATACTAAGTGAGGCCCCACTTAGAATACCATGTCCAGTTCTAATCACAATACAGGAAAGATGCTGAGATTCTAGAGATAGTACACAGAAGAGCAACAAAGATGATAAAGGGTCTGGAGGCTAAACCATATGATGAACAATTTAGGAAACTAGATATGCTAGTCTAATGAAGAGGAGTAGGGGTGACATGATAGCTGTCTTTGTGAGGGGTTATCACAAAGAAGAGGGAGTTGATTTATAATCCAAAGTACCTGAGGGCAGTAATGGGTGGAAGCTCATTAAAGAGAGATCCGACTTGGATCTAAGGAGAAATTTTCTGATACATTGAGAATAATTAATAAGTGGAACGTCTTGCCTCCAGAAGTTGTGGGTGTTCCATCACTGGAAGTTTTCAAGAAAAGATTGGACAACCATTTGTCCAGAATGATGTAGGTCTACTGATCTAGCAGGGGGTTGCACTAGAAAACCTCCAAGATCCGTTCTGACCTTATGATTCTATAATTCCACACCTTGGCTATATTTACCAGACCATGCTAGTAACCTATGCATCTTAAATATGGAGAAATATAGTTGAAGGAGCAGCATCAGCAATGTATATACAAGCCCTCAAGTAGAAAATAACCTCCATTTCATCTTTTTCAGAGATACCGTCTTAGACTCCCATTTCTATGATAAAATACCATCGAAAGTTCCCCATACTAGCCTGACATATAGCTCCTCAAAGAAGCAGCCTACAAATCTTGGGAGTATTTTTTCAATGTACTAGTATCCTTTTGCAAGTAGCTCTTTTCAATTTTGCATCATATTCCATATATTATCAGAAGAGAAAATAGCAGATATTTAAATTTTTATAAATACTGGGGAAAATATCCCTAAATGAGACAAATGACTCTAAGCTGGTTTCCTTTTGCAGCGGGCTTCCCACTGTGTTGATACAAGACCTCTCCCACAATCCCTACATCCCCTAGTGTTAAATACATGCATATTTTTTAATCAGCCATGCTATTTTTTTAAATACTTATTAATGGTATTATTTCTTGCTATGTTGGCCTTAAAATGCTGTATCAGTGTCACTTCTCCTGGTGTTGAAGCTTTTTTAAAAACAGCATCAGCAGAAGGAGAGCTAAGGGAAAGAAAGACTGACACCTTGTACCTGAGGCGTGGCTGCAAGAAGGGTAAGAATGGCATCCTGCCTCAATCCTAGATGCATTCTGCAACATTATGACACTATTTCTCTTCAACAAAGTTGGAAATTGACTAATTGTGGAAGGGAAGACAATTAACTGTTAATTTTGATGATCTTCTCGGTTAACATCTTGGAAATACCTAGAGACCATTATGTAATTAGCAGGGATCTAGAAAAGAAATCCCAATCCCAATCTGAGTTAGAATGGTAACCTGCCAAGAAAGGACCTCCCGCACCTGCGTGTCAACCAAAGCAGGTATGCAGGAGGCTCTGGCAGCCTTCTGTTGCCTGAAGCCCCCTTTCTTCCTATTAGGATCAACACTTGATTATCTTGCTGACTCTGAGAATTTTCACGGGAGCTATTTTCTTCTCTTGACCCCCACCTGAAGTTGGCTATTCCAAATCATGGAATGGAAAAGGACCATTCAGTCCAATATATTGCTCACTACAGGGATCCTAAAGCATCCCCAATAGCTAGCTGCCCATCCTCTGCCTAAACATATTCAAAGAACTGAAGCCGTTCCCCTCACTAGGTGATTGGTTTCACTGTCAAAACTTTTCTCTGAACTGCAACCAGAATCTGCCTTCCTGCAACTTCAATGTATTATTCTGTGCTCCACTCCGTGAAGTGACAGAAAATAGATCTTGGCCTTCTTCTGTATGCAGTTCTTTCAATTAACAGCTATCATATCTCCCCCTACAATTTTTCTTCCAAAGGCTTATACTCCTACCCGGCATGTGCGTGTGTGAGAAATGGCTGAGAGGAATCCAACTGGAGTGATTCAAGCGACTCCATCTGAGCCGCAGTTTGTCCATATTACAAGTTATGTTATCCAATGGCACTTCCTCGCATACCAGCATCCCTCCAGTCTTGACAAGTTACAGCAGTGGTGAGGAAGGCGTTCTGCACACTTCCTGAAAAGATTTCAGGTAGGTTTTGCCAAAGAAGTGAAAGACCAGCTTAGCTAAAAGCTGCAAGTGTGTATGTGTGTATTTTCAACCATAGTAAATTGCCTGAACACAAAAAGCCATGTAACCGTATCTCGGGTGAAATGGTCTTCTGTATCAACCAAGCTGATGCAGCTTCTTTAAATTACGAACTCAAGTAACAGCCAGGGAATTTACAGGAGGCAGTTACAGAACAATAGATGGACAAGTCACAGAGGTTCTTTTGTAATGAAAAACACTGAAAAGATGGTAGAGTTTATAGTACCAGAGACCTCCATAGGAAAACCTATTAAGAACTCCCCAAATTGAATCATTGACCCCCCAAGTCAACACTTGGGAAGAAGGACAGTAGCCTTCTTGGAACAGACCAAGGAGAAGGATGGTTCGAAGTTTTGATTTTCTTTCACAGTGCTGTTGCCCTGATTGCAGAGCAGCCAAATATAAACACTATTCAGAAGCAACCGGTCAAGTACGAGGGATGTGAAATAGAGAATTTTCAAAATAACATCAGGCAAACATGAGTCACCAAGCTCCAGGTAGTTATACCAACTTTTAGAAGACTGCTTTAACAGGGAAATATCAAAAGGTATTAACAAACTTTGCAGATGCAAGTGTGTTCTAATTCAAATCATTGACCCAGAGACCATGAGAAGCACTAAATCCCTGAAGATTCAGTTATGATTTTGATTTGCCATAGTGCAGTTTCAGTATGGTAGACGCCATGTGAAGGAGTTAAGGGGGTTATGGAAAAAGTAGTAAAAAGCTACGGTAGTTTTAGGGAAGGTGTAGAAAGTTTTATTTAAGAGCCATTTTAGCCATACATCCAAGCAAGGTAAAATATTAAGTGGAGGGAAGATGTTTGTGAGTTTATATACAAAGTAAAGGATAGCATTTACTGTATTCTCTGTTTTTTATATTTTGCATTTATAAGGCAAAAAATAAATATAAGGCATAATATTTTGCCTTCTACCATTTTCAAAACATTAAACCACAAAAAATACCTCATGACTGGATAATTACATTCTCTTCATCATATTTCTTCCTATTAGTATCACAGCACACTGTTTTTAGAAACTATCTTATTTATAAATGCAAATAACTAACCAACCAATGGAAACAATTAAGCAAAAGGAAAGACTTTCTCCATATTGAAAGTAGAATCTCTGTCCATAATTCAGGTTGCATTACAGTCCTAATGATATGCTGCACAAGCCACTACATGTACAGCAGTGAGTGCATGTTATGGCTAATTATACATAGAAATATACACATGTAAGTAAATAAAATAATTGAAATGATTGTATGCTTAGTATACTATGGTACAAACAGGGAGACAACACAGGGCATATTGGGGAGCATATAACACCGAAACACTTCTTAAAAATACACAAGTCCTTGTTAGAATTTAGGGGGGGGGGGGAAATGACATTTATTACAGAAATATTAGTCCTCACTGCAGCATAAAAAGATTTAGGCAACTATTGGCAACAAATGATCAGAGACAAAGAAACCATTATATTTGAATTGCTCAAATTCATAACATTTGATTTTTATAATTTCTAATTCAATATAGAAAGATCTCTGAAGGGCTAAATCAACTTGTTCATATTTGAGAGTAGTAATTTTAGAACTGTAATAATGCTTACCTATAATGTACTGCAGCTTGACATGACATGGTTAGTGGCATGACAAGGTTAATTAAAAAAACCTGTGCCATTATATTAATCATATCCATTAAAATGCAAATTGGTAGTACCCTCTCCCTATCTTATGAAATATTTACAATATTGTCTTTGCTAAAAATCAGGTGTCTTATCTCTCCCTTACTAAAGGGGAGGCCAGACTCTGCATTAGTGATTCTAGTCAATTTGATTTCCTTTATTGACTATAATCAATCCATCTGTGGAGAAAACTGAATTGATACTATAGTAATCAAATCACAAAAATATCAAGGAGATGTTTGGAATTATATAGTTTGAATTCCAAGTCCAACACTGCTGTTTCCTGGGGACTGGGTAGACGGGGAAAGGGAAGGAATGACAGACCTGACCAATGGGAGGGTAGAAATACTGACGCTCCAACCATCATTCATTCATTCGTTCATTCATTCATTTTCTATGAACCACCCATCTCTTTGGTCTCATTCCTGTTGCTTATACAAAAATGGGAAAAGCAATAATGGTGGGAGGTGGGGAGAGCAATAGATTTCTCTCTATTATTTCTAATAAATAATGGGAGGGGATAGCACCTTCAGCGTTTTGGCTTTGGGATATGAGAATGCCTACTAATTGGAAGTCACCTGTTCTGCAGCTCCAGATGAAACACATCAAAGCTATCTTTGCAGTGTTTCTCTGAAACAGGAATTAAGCTTAGTTAATTGCTAATCAACTCAGCTTCTCAATCCCATGTAAGCCCCACAACGCTGTTGGGACCCAGGGAGGCAATATCCATTTAAACTTGGTACTCTCCCTATACATGGAAAGAGCCTAAGGCACCACTCCTGCTACTAAATAAGATGTCTAAATACAATGAATATTTTTTTCTGAGTATTATACATATAGGACTGAGCAGGTTAAATATTTAGGATACTTGTCATATCAGGCAGACATTCACTTACTAAAAATCAATGCCTAGTAAAAGCTGTTTGCAAAGTTAACTCTTTTAATCCAGCAGCATATGCAGCAATGTTAGCCACTGCTAGGGACAGGATTTCTCACTGGTAAATAACTTAGTAGACCTGGAAAGAGAAGCATGTTATGGATGAGAAGAGGGGCTAGTTAAGATCAAAAAGCTTGGAGTTCACTTCATAACATGAAAATGAGCAGATGCATTAACAAATAATGGAGGCTAAATTATGGATTAAGGTGCTAGGTTTAGGAGCTACATACAGTTCTGAGCACTGGATAAACTATACAGAACTGTATGGAAGTTGTCCCCCAAAGGAGTTTCCTAACTAATGCCATAATTGGAAACAGATGCAGGGGGTCGGCCAGAACTGAAACACAATTGCAAACCAGAGAAAGCAGCAAACCTGGACCGTCTTCAACTGCGTCCTCTCCAGTGCCGTTACAATTCATAGCATGTAGCTCAATTTCTGAAGCTGGGAATCTGAATTCGCACAGTGGACATGACAAGAGGTTATCAGCTTGAGGGCTGTGCCCAGGTGCATGCTCTCTTGCATCTTCATCAGCCTGTGAAAGAGGATAACAAATCAGCTCAGCTTGTGTTGCAAAGTTTGTTGTCCGTGCTCAGCCTTGATGGTCTGTCACTTTTGATCCTCCCTTGGCTTGATCTTCCCAGTCCCAGGACCTTTTTTTTGCTACTCAACAGGTCAGAGAGCCTGGCACTGATGAGTGAGCCCTATGCTGCTGATAATCAATGCGCCTTTCAAAGACAGTAAATGTGCTCCCAAATCACCATGAGGCTCCCCTTAAGAGCCATATGTCCTATTTAAACCAAGGATCCCCTGTGCCACCAGGGTGCCATTCTCGTGGGGAAAATGTAAAACATCCTTAAATTGAGAAAATGAGAGCATTGGCAACCAAAATAAAAGTGACTGACGTATTTTTTTATGCACCCAAGCCAGAGTTTGCCTGTCCCTAGGTGGCCATACTTCCATCTGTGTGCTCTTCTACCAGGATAAAATACATCTTGAGGCTTCTGTATGAATATTTCCTCTTTACTGACTCCATCTGGTTTGAAATCCACATATAGAATAATTGAAAAAGACTCAGCATTTCCCCCTTTGGGAGCAGGATGTAGTTTAGTTCTTGGGAAAATAGTATCTTCACTGGAACCTGGTTGAAATTCAGATCTGCAGTAAATAAGTGGCTCATTTCATTTTCTGATGGTGGGAACTCAAGTAACAAAGAGGCAAGCCCCAATTCTGAATTCTAAGTTAACATTTACCCAATTAAGCTGTGCAGTACTTCAGATTCAGTTTCCCAAAAGTGCTTCCAAGTGCACAGGAGTGTGAACACAGCACCTATATCCACTTTTTAAAACAGATCCCCAACCCCCTGGGCCACAGCTCAGTACCAGGCTGCGGCCCATTCGGAACTGGGCCGCAGAAGCGGCAGGAGCGTGCACGCAGCTCCATTCGTACGAGCAGCAGGCGCACGTGCCTGCCGTTTGCACAAATTGCTTGCACAAATTGAGATGCCTGCGTGTTTGCCCACCACTCGCACGGAACCGTCCCCCTCTCCCTCCCCTGCCACCGGCCCACAAACCTGGAGAGGTTGGGGAACACAGTCTTAGAAGCAGCTATGTCTTTTCCCAGGATGACATGGCTGCCCTCTGAAATTGCTCTGCAGTCCCAGGAGGGGATGGTTGCTTTAGAGAATTCAAACTCAACTTCAAATTGCCACATAGTCTTATTAAACATACTTTTTAAAGCTTCCTTACATTTCAGAGCCTCTTGCTCTTCTTTTATCCAATCAAACTTCTCTTTAAAATTATATTAGCTATTCTAAACAAAATTAATTTTCGATCCGTATGTAGCTAAATATTTCTGGAGTAGAGAATGGTAAGAACTAAGAACAATAAGCAGAGGAAAATGAATCAGACAGGATCTGACCTGAGCAAACTCTTCTCTTTTTCTTAACAAAGAACCATTATTCAGCACTTGTGAGCTGCTTCTGGGCATATACTAGCTACTGTTAAACCTGATAAGCTTAATAAATGATTCTGTTACTTATACATGAATAGAAAAGACGTTTGCTTTAGTTTCCAGGCTGGGGCAGCATTGAATATGTAGTTATTTTACATCTATCTATCTTCAGTATCTATCTATCTTCACTATCTATTTATCATCTATCTATCTATCTATCTATCTATCTATCTATCTATCTATCTATCTATCTATCTATCTATCTATCTATCTA